>QUSE01000023.1:1088588-1144855 GCA_006508115.1 Apiospora malaysiana | reverse complement strand
GCGCGCCGGGCTGGCGGTGGGGGGGCGCCCCCCCCCGCCCCCCCCCCCCCCCCCCCCCGACTGGTGTCGGCCCTTTAATGCATGTACGTACGTGCAAGTGCTAGCTGACACGCACGTTCTCAAGTCTATCGCGTGCATCCTCTGAATAAGGGCAACCGGGTTCTCGTCGCGTGTGGCCCGGGCAACAACGGTAGGCTGCCAACCAGAAAGACATAGAGGGGTACCCTCGGACATAGTGCTCACATAGAGTCCCAACTACCTAGGCGGCGACGGTTTGGTGGCTGCTCGTCACTTGCGACACTACGGCTACCAGCCCACCATCTACTACCCCAAGCGCAGCAAGAGTGACCTGTACCAGGTAAGTCGTTTTCTTCGTTTAGGTCTCGTTTGAGCAATGAGAAGAGTCTTTGCGATTGTCTGTCTAAAGAACAAGCCTCAACTATTACCCCCTCTTCTTCTTTTTCTTCCTTTTCTGAGTCTATGCATACATGTTCTCGTGTATCATGCAAACCATATTGTATTACCCAGTCATAATGTATTCATCAACTTCGTGACCATTGGACAGGACAACCCTCGGGATTGCCCCCAGACCACACCCATCCCTCCCTATACTTTTCACAAACATCCGATAGAACCATTCGTGTTGGTGGCTGACCCAGCTCGATGCTAGCGACTGGCCAAGCAACTCGAGGACCTCGATGTCCCATTTGTCGAAGATTTCCCCTCGGCTTTGAAGTCCACCGACCATATCGTCGACGCCATTTTCGGTATGTCTTGTCGTATCATGTCGTGTCGTGTTTGCAGAAGTTCGAATGAGATCCCAAAAGGCTGACCATGTCTCTTCTTTTCCACCTCCAGGTTTCAGTTTCTCGGGTGAGGTTCGTGAGCCTTTCCCAGCCGTCATTAAGGCCCTCGAGGAAACCAAGTTACCCGTCACCTCTGTCGATGCGCCGTCATCCTGGAATATCGAGGAAGGGCCGCCCAAGTCGGGCGTGGGCAGTTCCTTCCAGCCCGAGTTCCTCATCAGCCTGACGGCTCCCAAGCCGTTGGTGAAGCACTTCCAAGGTCGCCATTTTATCGGAGGGCGGTAAGTGTGCTCGTGTGGCCAGGTCGTCATTCCCATTACAATCCTCCGTCTAACGTGTTGCAGATTTGTGTCTCCTTCTATCGCCAAGAAGTATGATTTTGAAGTTCCCGAGTATCAAGGGCTGGACCAGATTGTCGAGACCAGCCCCACCAGCCAGAAGCTCTAGACACCACGATTGGGCATGCAGGGAGGTCCATGCCGGCGCAATCGTTGTTGGTGTTGTCGAGGACCTGAATCCGACTTTTGGTTTTTCTTTTTGGCGGCGGTGGTGTTCATATCACCTCACATCCTCCCGTGCGACTGAAGGGGCAGACGGGACTGGGACACTGACCCTCGTTCATTTCAATGGTGACTATGGTGATGCCGACGGGGCAGACGAGCAGCGGCGGGCGGAAGGCATCGCAGAAGCGGACATAGACCAGATACCTCTTCCCGCAGACAGGGCATTCGGCCGTGTGCTCAACGCACATGAATAGCTGTCAAGCCAGCGCCGACGAAGACAAGAACAACAGCCGCAGCAGTGGGGGTGGACAAGAGGAAGAGAAGGTCGTCTCCGGGAAGGGAGGAAGTCGACATTAAAGAATGATGAAGGGGCATAACAGCAGAGAGAGACAGAGACAGAGACAGAGAGAGCGATGTTGAAATGTGGCTGGAGTTGTGGTTGATGGCTAAACGTGGCTTCAACTTATATGCTCGTCCGGGTCCCTTGTCAGACGTGACGTTTCTGCCGACTGGAGCAAAAGCACCGTTGAAGAAGGGGGTACGGAAACGGTATGGGAATGTCTGTGTGTCTGGTGTGGGCGCAAGGGTGGGCGCTGCGTACTGCGTACTGGGTATTGGGTATTGGGTTATTGGTTTGGCTGTTGTACTGCTAATAAGTCAAGTGAGTGAGAGTGAGCAAGTGAATGTGCTGCAGTCAGTAAATTTCGCCACCGGCCGCCGCAGCGATCCGACCAAACACTGCGCTGCTTCTTTCTTCCAACTGCTTCCAACCACTGAGAAGGCGGCGAGACCAGCAGGCATTCGGGATGGTTGCTGTTGCGTACGTAAACCCCCCTTGACGATCTTGCTGTTGTTCTTCCAAGCGGCAAAGCCAGAGAGGAGACCGGTGAGACGTGCCAGACGCGCAAGGTGAAAAGGCGAGAAGACGGAGGAAGGGGGGCAATCATTCTGATTTCCAACGACGCAGCAGGCAGAGTTACCGAGTGGTGTGGCCTGTAGGCCTTGTAGGTACTTACTCACCACTCTACCTACCTACCGAAGGGTTCGATTCTGCTGCTGCTGTACTTCTATTTTCGGTCTTCTTTTCTGCTGCCCTTTTCTGCCGTACTCCAGCCCTTTCGAGCGACTGCGCGAACTGAGCGGCCGGAGCAAATGCTCCTTGCCCGCGCTGATTGGCAAGGGGCGGGCTCTAGCTTGACTTGCCTGCGTTTAGACAACAGCGGGTCCCGTTACAGTGGGCTATCCCTTTTACTCTAGCTGCTTTCTAGCTCTTCTCTAACAATCACGGCTCTTTTTTCTTCTTCGTTTTTTTGCCTTCTCTGGGCTTGGCTTGGTTGAAACCAAACAACCCGTCGACGGGGGGTCTTGTCTTGGTGTTTCTGATGGGGCTCACATGTATATATGTACACAAGCGCGCGTGGGTTCTGATTCTACTTACCTCTTATCTGATTGACCCTAATAAGGTGAACTATTTCCCCAAACTCTGGGTTTTTCCCCCGGCAATTGCGTTGGTGCTTTGCTAGTGAGGAGCTTTTGGGAGGTGGTCTGTCAGCATAGTACTTTCAATGTTTCTTCCTTTCGAACATCATCATGTCCAGATTAGGTAGGTTGATCAGTCCGTTTTGGGGCGGGTACCTCGAAGGGTCTGGTGGTTTGGTTGGGTTGGGAACCCATAGGCTCCTCCCTCATTGGCATTGCAACTTCAACGACTGAATCGAACAAACGTATATCAATCTCAGCTTCCATAAACACTCCGTGAACTTATGTGTCCTGTCTTGGTACTGGTGGGTATGTTGATATATTGCGCAGGTAGGTCTAAAGAATTCTGTCCACCGTTCACGATAGCTCCTGAAACTTCGAGATTCTTCGGTGAGCATCGACGACTACTTGCACCTACTCTGCTGCTACTTGCGCGGCTAACTTGCCCACGACAGCTTCTAGTCAGTTCAACCCGCCATAAGTGCAAGGCTAACGTGGGCAGCAAGGTTGCTGGGCCGTCTGTGCTGGGGCAGGTTATGCACCACATCACCAATTGACTCTGTACCTACATGCTGTACCCTGGTCCAAGAGTCCCTGGAAACCCCTCCATTGCGACTCTGCTTTACAGGGTTCCTCAGGACCCTGCCCAGGGCCACAAACCACGCTTGCTATGTAGCTGCTGTGATATCCATTCCGAACAGTCGTGGGTAATATAGCCTCATCCTCTCGCCTCCATCTATGCATTCGCTATTCGGGAATTGCGACTTGAATGCACGACGGCCCAGGAACTTTTCCTCCTCGGACGTCTCTCCGAATACTCTGCTCCACGTCTTGAGCTAGCGAGGAGACTGTTATATAATAGCTGTATCGTAGTGAGCAGTCGGACAGGAGAAAAATTGAATTGCCAAATCCACCAGCGGACCTTTTCGTCCCAGGCGCAAGCAACCAAATCCTAGGTCACCATAGGTTACACGAAAAATGATTGATTACAAACCAGGTCTGCGCGCGCCCGCACGTCTTCCTTGCCTTGTGATGATATGAGATTCGACAAGTCCACTTCACATAAATGATAGACCCTGACCCCCCGAGCGAGCGCCTCTGGTCACTTTTTTTTTTTTTTTGGAGCCCTATACCCCTCCGCCCCTCTGTATCAACGCAATATATTCACCGACTTGAGAAAGATGTACGGTGGTGTTGTGACAACATATTTACCTGGACACTGGCGCATCTTACGTGATTGGATGTTGTCTGCTCGCCTACAGTACCTGCCAAGCTGCGCATGTAATTAATCCTTATTTCCAGCGAGATAGCTGGCGTCCCATCAGAAACTGCACCACTGGGGCATATGTAGTCCCCATCATCCGACTGCAGCTCCCGAACGTCTCTCTCTCTCTCTCCATCGTGACGCAGCAAGCAGCTGCTGCAGCCGGCTTGATCCGTCCTCCCATCGGTCCCCCACCGCCGAGTCAATAGAAGAGAAAGCGAACCACTGCATGATTTAACTATGCAGCCACTTGATTTCTGACAGCTTGCATGCTTCCGACGCATGTATCTGCCTGGCCGGGCCGGCATACAAAAGGTACATGCAGCTCACCTACTTGACCTCCCTCCCCCATGAACGACGGCCCTGTCTAGGCCTGGAACCCCGCGATGCCCTCGTCCCTGGGACTGCTGCCACCATCGTGACTTTCCTAATGGCTGGGGCCGCCGGACGGGGAGAGAGGAAATTGCCTGGGCTCCTGGCCCCGTCCCGCCTGGTCCGACTCGAGAGCTATTCCTCTCTATCCAAAATCGGGTAGGCAGTCAATAGTATGAGTAGGTATGCAATGTACATACAGTGCTTACGTTAGATCAAATAGTAATTAGGTAGGTATGGACCGACTTAGACATTTCCCACTTCAATCGCGATCGCACTATTTGCAGATCAATTTTCACCGCAGCGCGCCAATTTTCGACAATCCCATCTCTGAGACGAAAGACGAAATATGTACATACCTTCTCCTCCATTCGTTGATCCATCTACCTATCTACCACTATTTTCCTCCGCTCCGCCACGCCGCTTAACTTGTGCCGAATAAACGGGCTGGTGCAGGTGGTGGCTTGGAGGTAACCCTACATACTGTACCTAGGCTATAGCGCCTAGCTTCCATCAAACGATACGATGGGTCGGTCCGGGGGTGGGCGGAACCTGCGTGCACGCGAGCGGAAGTGATGCTCCAAACCCTGACGGATAGGCGATGGTTGCTATCGCGATCGATGAACGATGCCATTGGGGGAGAGAGCCGTTTTTACCGTATTTGTTAGGACATGGATATCGCAAGAGTATCATATGGGCTCCGGAGCGTCTCCGGCGGAAACGAATGGACAGCAGCAGGCTATAACAATGCTACTGGGCCAAAAGGAAGTTATGCAAGCATCCCAAAAACCACTTCTTTCCCCGCGGCTGACCAAATACCTACATCATGCAAATGCTAGACCTGGAAGATAAGTCGATGATCTACGGTACCTACTGCTGGCTCATGTCAATCCTAAGCGGCGGGCATGTAACGTCCGCGAAGCACAGTCCGTTCCATTGATCTGGGACGCCCCAACTGCCAATCATCCTAGATACTGATCCCAGGTCGGACTACTCATCAGACATGTAATCGCGATATAGCCCTCCCATACGCGTTCTGCGTGATCTGCTTAGCCTACATCATCGCCGTCGAAAGGACGCGACGCCATGTAACATACATGATACCGAGGACATCATTGCCATGCTCAAAAGCACATACGTTCGTAAACACAGCAATCAGCAAAGAGACGACGTCCCTTTTGCCACCTTCACGTGCTACAAGACAAAACCAATATCTTGCCTGTATATATGTAGAAGCATGTGCAATCGATGTATGTATACATGCTCCGAGCCACCCAGGTTCTAGAACTTCTCCGCTGTAGAACTTCTCCGACGGTAGCACGAAACGGGCAGAACGGGCTTTGCGGGACGCGGCCGCCCTGACGATCTTGGCTCGCTTCGGGCATATGTGGCATTAGGTAGTGACGCGACTTTTACTTTTGGACGTGGCATCATTTGTCTCTTTTCAGCCGTCAAGTCTTGTGTCAGTCAGTCAATCAATCATGAATGGACGACCCCGCGGGGCGCCAGTGAGTAAAACAAACCGCCCGCGCGTAGAAAGTTTAGGTAGGTGGTCGTGCTCCCGGCGCCACTAACAAAGCTGTTCGCCACAGTGGCTATGAAACTTTTTTGGACTCCTCCCGTTGCCCACGCGAGGTTTGGACTCCTCTCCCGTCGGCTGGTTTAGCTTCATGCCAGAATCTCCCCATGTTTCATTAGCTAGCGCTCGTTGTTTTGTTTCTGCATTGCTTCTTTCTTTCCTTCTTTCTCGCAACATGAAAGGTTAAGTACATACATAGTGGCGAGTGCCGCCAAACCTCGCCCCCATGTCCATGTCATTCATGTCCGCGTTGAGCCACATAGCTCGCTCCCAGGGGGTTATCAATGGAATGAATGGGTCATCTTGGCCTTCGTGCTTCGTGCTTCGATCTACATAGTCCCGATGATCTGTCTCGTTGTCACATGTGTTGTATCTCCATGTCCATCATCATCAAACAGAGTCGCAGCGCCCGGGTTTTGCCCTATTGGATTTCCGCCTGAATTCCGCCTTGGGTATTGGGCGACGACGTTGACGACGAAGCAGCAGCCGCCATCCTTGCCCGCCCTGGACATCGGCTCCAGAACGTCTGACTCGCACCTTTTTCTCCGGGGTCTTGCCTTGGTTTCCTTTTGCTTCATCCGTCCACGTTGTCGCCTATCTTCTGGCATATTCCGAGGAAAAGGCCACCCAATTCCAGTTGGGCATCCTTGGTTTCAATTGTTTCCCCTAATGTTTGCACCAGTCTGTTCAATCCCTTTGCAGATCACCACGTCTCACATCCGCCGATGTCTCTCGCTGCAAGCCATTGTTACCTCTTGTTGTGTCCTCCAAGCCAGTGCTCTCCCAGCCACGCGGGCGGAGAGCATGACGGAATAGCAATTGCCTGTCATGGCAGAAGGGTATTGACTGCCACGTCGTGACAGTTGCCTACCATGAACACACTCATCACGATCCCATAGGAGTCTATACGGACATACACATGCGATAATAAACACCCATGGCCACTTCTGGTTATGCAATAAGGTTATGTCATTCTCTATTGTACATCCATCATGAGTTCATTATCATAGCTACGTTTCCCTTGATAGCCACCTGTTATTCCATTATTCATGTTAACATCCATTCATTTCTCATCCGTGATCAGCATAAGAAAATCGTTGTAATCAGTTCAAAGACAGCTAGCTCATTTGCTACTACGTCCGCGACCCCACGACGGGGGAGGCGCAGGCCAGTCATCGCTGGCGCTTCGAGGTGTCGGAGTTGCCTTGGTCTTGGCCGGTTCACCAGCGGTAGCCAGGGCGGCACTGTAGCTGCGCTTGGGCTTCGATGTGACGGGCTTGGGGAGAGACGACGGGCCGGGCAATGACGGGAAGGAGTCAGGTGTGTCTACAAGCTCCGGTTCCTTCTTGATCGTGTCCGGAGGGGGTGTATTGGGCTTCGTCGGCTCCATGGACGTGGTCCATGATCGACCGATGGTGACTGATCCTTGACCTATGGTTTTGCCAGATGAAGTTTTCTTCGACTGGGGATTCTTCGGAGCGGGGGTAGGTGTAAGAGCCTCGTGCGGCTGCAAGGTGCTGAGAGGAGGGAGAAGGGCCTTGCGACGTGTCGGTCCGGCAATAGTGGCCCATGATCGGTTTGCAGGGTTCGCAGACTGTTCACTGCCGGGAGTCACCTGCAGATCTCTTGCGGTCAACGCCACCGGTGTAGAAGGCTGGGAGGCTGGTTTCTCAGTCTCGGCAGGGCTGGGACTGCGGGCTGATGGGCTTCGTGTCTCAATCTGGGGAGAAGAAGTAGCAGACAATGCAGGCGACAGGAGCATATTGCTTGGTGTGCCCTCCTCGATAGGCGTGATTGGAGTAGTGGGCTCGGGTGCAAGCTCTCCTATCGGAGCTGAAGCAGGGCGGTCTAGAGCAGGCTCAACAGTCTCCTTTCCTTTGCCTTTGTAGTCTTGTATCTTTCTGACAGTACTTGGAGTACTGGAACGGGAATGTACGCGGGAACCGATATCCGACATGGACGAGGGAATCGGTGCTATTTCCTTTCCTTTGATCACGTCATCTGGTGCTGATCCGCACCAGCTATTTGACGTTCCAGGCTTCTTCTTAGGATAGAAAGGGGGAAGCGATGGGTTCAGGTTAGAAGTGCTTGTCGAGGCGACACCGTGATAATTCCACAAGGCCTCGTCAACGTGTTGGTGTTGACTAGCAAACTCGACTGCCGTGTCAGACGCACCAGCATCGGAAGCAACACTTCTCTGTGAGCTAGTGGTGACGGGATAGTTGTCGGTACTGCGCGCCAAAGGGGAAGCCTGGCGGGATATCACCGAACGTGGGCCTGCGATGGACAAAACAGTCGAGTCGCCACTGAGAATGCTGCTTCCAGGGGATCTTGTGGCGTACTGTGGTTCCTCGGGCACAGCCTGGAGGTTGATTGATGGTTGTGGGGGAGGCGATGGCTCAGCGAAAGGCACTGCCGGCTGCATATTGGCTGGAGACTGCTGCAGAGCCTGGCATCTTGCGTATCGTTCCAGATCGACGGTCGGTATAAATCGAGCACAAGGCCTTTGACCAATGTATTGGTTGCCATACTGGGTGTAAGTATCGACCCATTCGAAGCCTTGGTATTCGAGTTTCATATGAGCAGGGTGCAGCCAGCACGCCTGCGGGATGATTACGCGGAAGTTGTAGAGCGTTCCCTTTGGACAGTGGATGAGGGGTGGGTGGTGGTTTGGGCAGTAGAGCGTATGAGCAGGGTAACCAAGGTGACACTGCTCACACATATAATATTCGATCACACACATCTTGGTGATCCTAGGTGATGGTAATGGTTAGTCACTTTTCAATCCATGCGACAGCAGGACACGGGTTAATCGATGAGACAGGGGAATCAACAATAGGGCAATGGGCAACACTGGGAGGTAGATGGACGACGCGGGGAGGTAAACCGACGACACTGGATAATGTTTATTCTCCAGAGATAGGTCTTCGATCGGGGAGGACGGGGCGGCGAACATCAAAGACGCGCCGAGGAAGCGAAATGTTTGCGTGTGAGAAATCAGAGAAAACATACCTTGTTGTTTTCCTTGCGGGCAAGGATGTGCCAAACCGCCCACGCACGATGCCTTGGATAGTGTCAACAATGGAGTTGGAATGGTGTTGCAGTTCTTGGACAGAAGAGAAGAGAGATGGGGAGTGAAGGGCGTTGCTCTCTGGGACGAAGCAAGCATGCTTTTTTTTCTCTCAAAGTTTTGGGTCAACTCTCAATAGCTGGTTGCTCTTGCTCTTGCTCTTGCTGTTGTTGTGGTTCTCAAAGGGTGGGTGCCCAGCTGGTCAGGCGGCAAGTTTGGGAAAGTCACTGGATGAATACCTGGAGAGTCACTCGTCCACTCCTTCACCAACAGTTGTGTGGACCTAGAGGTAAATACACAATGACAATCGCGCCTCGACACGCTTGCCTACATACTTGCCTCCATTCACTGTTACCGGCTCTTCGCTGTCAAGACTTGGACATAGGATGGGGGCAAGAACCATTTAGCAATCATGGCCGCTGCCCCCTTAAGTTGCAGGGCAGCGACAGCGAGGCCACAAACTATCCACGTGCTTGTATTTACCTACATCAGCTCTTCGCCATCAATATTCTGATTGTATGGCAGAGGCAGGAACAAACACATATTTTGAATTGTGGAGTTCTGGTACCGTGGTGACCATCCCCTTTCACCCACCCTCAGCAACCGCGAGGTCATAAACCCCATTATTTGGCTACCTGATTTTTCTCATTGCCGGACATGGCCTCTTTGACGTTGTTGTTTCGATAATCTGAACAGGGAAGGATGCATGAAGTGTCAGTGTGCGTGCAGCATAGTTACAGTGAGGTCGCAACCCCCTTGCTCCTAGAAGACCAGCTAGGTAAGGACATAGTGAACAAATTGGCAGTCGTGACAGAGACAAATGCCCATGCATGCAAACTGATCAGGCCAGAGTACGTCACATGTAATTTGGTAATCAGTCGCTAGAAATCTAGACCGTGACGTTGGAAAGACCTGTCCTCTGATGACCGGCTTGGTAAGTGCCTGCTGAACAACTCCGCAGTCACGACTTCAGGCGACTGTTCCGTAACAACAAAAACAGTTGAATACATTTCCCAAAATTCAATGCTCGAGGAAAACCAAAATTTTGGATGATTCTTTGGTGTTTGGCCAAAGTGGGTGTGGCTACAGTTACTTACACCTGGAGCTCTGAATGGTTTCAAGTGCGATATACACAGCACTTGCAAACCTAACTGACAGGGAACTCTCTGTTGCAAATGACACGACTAGAACCAGTGCAAAATGACGAAGAGGATCCAATGCACTTTATTATGTCCTGAATGTATCTGTCTTCATATGGGTTGAGTCGCCTTGAGATGTTATCCAGATCCCCGTTGATCATCATGCAGATTTACATCTCCGATGGTACCTCCGCGGGCTTATTTGATCCTCGCGGCCATTGGTGGGATACGAGAGCACGGCCTACGCTTATCGTGCAGGGCTAGATGGCTGGACGTTAGCACTAGGAAGAGCCGCCTGTGTGCTTCTGGTCTGTGAGTTGCCAATGGCTCTGCAGTGGCGCCACCATGAGAATACCCCGCGGCAGACAGGCAGAGTTTCCCCCACCACTAGTCTCACTGGGTTCGGAAAACCGCTATCAGGCCATGGGATTGGCTTGGATTGGTCATCAAAATCCATCCTGTCCCTCGCAACCTGGACTGTCAGCTCAGCAAGTCGCAATTGCGCCATCGCAACATTTTCTAACGTGGGGCAAACTCCCTCCTAGTAACCTAGTATGCAACAAGAGTCTATTGCCGACTCGTGCGATCCCGGAGATGTCTAAGTCGACAAATTGCCAGACTTCCCCGGACTATCATGTCATTGTCCTATCCATATTTGACTCAAGGGTGACCCCTAGGCAGTAGAGTCTCAACCCCTTCTCTTCTCCCCTACCTCTGCAGGGCTCTGTTCTTGTCGCATCATAGGTGCTGTCGTCTCTGTTCCTGTCGCGAACTGCTACATTCATTTGTCAGCTAGTCTGCCTCGACGTTGCCTGTGTCTCTCTAATCCACCCGCTTTGGAATCTGGGAACCAATCTGCACATACAACGAGCCTGTTGTTGTTACTGAAAAAAATAGGCACAAAAGAAGAACTGGAAAGAGAAGAATAAGCAGAAGGAACTGCATCAAAGCTGGCGACGATGGCAAGCCACACTTCCCTACTCACAACGACCGATGCTCGGTCTCACGTTCATCTGATCGTGGGCTCTAACCCTCTAGCCGCATCCCGTTGCGCTCAGTCGTCCCAGGTCGGCGCATGCCCACTACTGATTGCGCCAGGCGACGCAGAGTTACACTATGCCCTGCAAAAGAGAGTTGACGCCGGAGAAGTCAAGTGGGTGAAGAAGTCGTTCGAAGACAACGATGCATTGACCCTGGGCCGCGAAGACTTGGGAGGTGTTGTTGACGCTGTCTTTGTTACATCAGGACCCCGCGATCCGCAAAGTAAGGATTTCCTTCACTACTGCATACCCCTTGCTTGTTGTATGCGCACAGGTACTAACATTGCACTCCTGCAGGCGCACAGATATCGAGTTTCTGCAAGCGGAACCGCATCCCGGTTAACGTCGTCGATTCGCCGCAACTATCGACCTTTAGCCTCCTTTCTACACACACCGACGGTCCCTTACAGATCGGCGTGACGACCAACGGTCGCGGCTGCAAGCTGGCTTCCCGAATCCGTCGCGAGATCGCGGCCTCCCTCCCTCAAGATCTGGGTGCCGCATGCTCACGGCTGGGCGAGGCGCGGAGGCGCATACAGGAGGAGGACCACTTGTTGCACTCTGCGCTTGCAGACGGCGGCGAGTTGGACGACTCCATCGACCAGTCCGCTACTTTCAATAAGCTGGTGACGGAAGCGGATCTCGACGCAGCCAAGAACAGGCGCATGAGGTGGCTCAGCCAGATCTGCGAATACTGGCCTTTGAAACGTCTTGCGGCAGTGACTGACAAAGATGTGGAAGGCATCCTGAAGTCCTACGAAGGCATCAATGCGCCTGAGTCCATCGGCCGTCCGACGGACAAGTCCAGTCCCCTTAACCACAGGGCTCGCGTCATCCTCGCCGGTTCCGGCCCAGGCCACCCCGACCTTCTGACCCAAGCCACACACAAGGCGATCCAAACCGCCGACCTCATCCTCGCCGACAAGCTGGTCCCCTCTGGTGTGCTCGATCTCATCCCGCGGCGCACCCCTGTGCACATCGCCCGCAAGTTTCCTGGTAACGCCGACGCCGCCCAGGAAGAGCTCCTCGAGATGGCCATCGCGGGCGTGCGCGAGGGCAAGACGGTGCTGCGCCTCAAGCAGGGCGACCCCTTCATCTACGGCCGCGGCGGCGAGGAAGTCGCCTACTTCCGCAAGCACGGACTGGGCGATCGCGTCGTCGTCCTGCCAGGCATCACGAGCGCCCTGTCGGCACCCCTTTTCTCCGGCATCCCCGCCACACAGCGCGACGTCTCGGACCAGGTCCTCATCTGCACGGGAACAGGAAAGAAGGGGAAGCCGCCTAGCCCGCCCGAGTATGTCGCTTCGCGAACCGTCGTTTTCCTCATGGCGCTGCACCGGATCGCTGCGCTGGTGGGAGAACTGACCGAGTTCACCGATGCAGAGAAGGGGATTTCTACGGAGCAGCAAGTCTCGGCATCTTCGTCAGGAGGAGAAGACCCGCCAGCAACTGCTGCAGATTTACAAGCACCGCTCATTACTACGACGATTACCACGATCACCTCTGAGCCAGCGACAGCGACACCTCCCAAGCGAACACTGTGGCCTCGCGACACGCCATGCGCCGTCATTGAACGCGCCAGTTGCCCCGACCAGCGGGTTATCCGCACCACGCTCGCCCGCGTTGTCGAGGCCATCGAGCAAGAGGGCAGCCGCCCGCCGGGACTCTTGGTTGTGGGTGGCGCCTGCGAGGCCCTGTACCAGCCTGAGAAGGGCCGGAGCTGGGTCGTCGAGGATGGCTTCGCGGGGATGGAGATAGGAGGAGACGCTCAGCTGGAGATGGCACTGGGAAGCCTGAACGGGACAGCGATTCCTGCGCAATGAGCAATGGGATTGAGGTTTGCGATCTTCATTGATCTCCATCTATATCAATCATTGTACGGGATGGATATTTGGTATATTCTGATTTAGTGCATGGAACGGCGAATGGGGTTTGGGTTAGATCATCATGGCCTAGACTAGCTGGGTAGGCGTTTAAACGGCATTGTGGCGTTTTATCTTGGTGCTTGGTCAAGCTATATCAAGAGGCAAAGATTCAAACCATGAACTCTTATGCATACAAGATACAAGTTGGCTTTCTGCTATTGATGCGACTTGTGACTGCCTCCATCTGACGCAAAAGAGAAAATAAGTTCTCGAGCTATATTGATTTACTAGCGTGCTAAGCCGCACGAAGTGACATATGTGGGAATGACATGCTTATGATGCTACCAACTGATGCTGGGTACCTGAGCCAGGCGCAACATTCTGAGTGTGAAGTGCGCCTGAAAGAGCAAATATAGGTGATCGTCTTTGGATTTCTCAGATTAGCAACCGTCTCCCTCGGTGTGGGACCAGTCGACGCCGTGCAAGGGACGGCTTGCCGTCTTTCACATTCCAAACGAAGGCGCTCGCATCTTATTCACTCTGCAAACCATACAGTCATACGCTGTGCTTTGCAGTACATGTTCCTTTGAATCAGGGGTATAAACATATTTCTTTTCTTTGGTTTTATATACACCTTGCTAATGTTGTACAACTGAACGGGTGGATATCCATCGCCACATCTTGCATAACCCTCCCTCCCTTTCTCTACGCCGAGATCTCCTGCTTGACCCAGCTCTCCAACCCACCCCGGGCAATAATCTCCTGCACATTCGGCGGCAGCTCCCCGACCTTCTGCGTCCAAGTCTCTCCACCCTCGCCCTCCGTGACGCTGACCTTGCTCCTCCGCAGATCCCACGTAAACTTCCATCCCGTCCGCCGGGTCAAGACCTTCTCCTCACCCTTGAAGGTCGCCCGAAGCCTCTCCACTAGCTTGGGCACCTCGACGAGCATAAGTGCGTTGTTGACGCTGTTGCGGCTGAAAACGTTGCCGAAGCTGCCCGAGACCACGAGCGGGATCTTCTTGGCCAGGATGGCCGTCGCCGCCTGCTCGCGCGACGAGCCGCAGCCGAAGTTGGTGCCCGCGACCAGGATGTCACCGGCCCGCGCCACCTTGCCGAACTCTGTGTCGTAGTTCTCCATGACCACTTGTCCCATCTTCTCTTGGCTGACGTTGTCCTGGTACGTGTACTTTCCAGGGTAGATGCCATCCGTGTTGATGTTGTCTGCATCGCAGAAAACAAGCTCGCCCTCGATCTTCTCGGGGAATCCAGGCAGGATTTCGGTCAAAGACTCCTCTCCACCTTCAGCGGCGGCGGCCTCGGTCTCAGCTTCGCTCTTTTCTTGGGTCTGGATCATGCTCTCGGCTTCGGCGATGATCTTGTCCAGCGCATCTTCGATGCTGAATGCCTTGTCGGCCTCGAGGATACCGGTGCCTTCTCCGATGATGGGCTTCTCAACACCCTCGGGCTTCTGGTACCAACCGGGACCAGCGATCTTGCCCTGCAGGGCGCTGGCGGCGACGAGTTCGGGGCTGGCCAGGTAGGCCTTGGCGTCGGTGGAGCCCATGCGTCCCTTGAAGTTGCGGTTGCTTGCAGAGATGCCCACCTCGCCAGGCTCCAGCAGACCGGTGCCAAGTCCGATACAGGGGCCACAGCCAGAGGGCAGAGGCTGAGCTCCAGCCTTCAGAAGAACTTGCCAGTCACCAGCCTCTTCGGCGGCCTGTTGTTCGGGAAGGGACGCCGCGGCGATGTAGAAATTGACACCCGGAGCCACCTTGGGCTCGACGCCCTTCTCGGCCGCCTCGCGGAAGACCTTGGCTGCGGCTTCAATGTCGGAGGCTCGGCCGTTGGTGCAGCTTACCAGGTAAGCCTTGTTGATCTTAATGTCCTTGGGTTCCAGCTCGCGAAGAGGTGTTACAATCTTGACACTGTTTGGGCCGGCTACGAAGGGGCTCAAAGTAGAAAGGTTTCTAGCAGGAGTCAGTAGGTAGTTAAGAGAAGAGCCACTCCAGCCGCAGCGGAGAGAGAAACTTACAGGTAGAGAGTCTTGGCGTAGGTAGCACCCGGGTCAGCTACAGGCCGATCCTCGAGGAACTGATCAATCTTTTCGTGCGTGAACTGGTTCGTAGATTTGCCGTCTCCCAAGAAGGAAGCAAGGGTAGCCTGGGCACGCATCCACCTCTCCAGGGTGGCATCAATGGGGAAAAGACCCGACAGGGCTCCCCACTCAGTAGTCATATTCGCAATTGTCAAACGATCGTCGACCGAGAGACTGAACATGGTCTCGTCAGTGCCGGTAAACTCGATGGCATGGTTCAGCACCTCGTCCTGGTTGAACAGGCCGCAGAGGGCGACAATGACGTCCTTGCCCGTGACACCCGGAGGCAGGATACCAGTGAAGTTTACTCTCGCGACAGGAGGCACCTGCCACCAAGTCTTGCCGGTGGCCCATACACTGGCAGCGTCGGTACGGACGACAGGGGTACCCAGGCAGCCCACGCCGCCGTACATGTTGGAGTGACTGTCCGAGGCCACCGTAACAGTGCCTGGCCAGGCATGACCTTCCTCGATCATGATCTGGTGACCGATACCGCGTCCCGCCGGGTAGTTGATGACGCCTTGGGACTCGGCGAACTCCCTAATCTTTTGGTACTTCTTCAGGTTCGTCTCGGACTTGTTCTGGACATCATGATCTAATGTGAAAACGACTTGAGAAGGGTCGCTGATCTTGGAAGCGCCGATGGTGATGAACTTCGACATGACGGCGGCGGTGTTGTCGTGGGTCATGATGCGCGCGGGCGACAGGCTGATGTAGTCGCCGCTACGGACGACCTTTCCCTGGGGCAGGCCGACGGCATGGCGCTGTACGATCTTTTCGGTCAGGGTCTGGGGCGAGGTCGGCTTGTTGAGGAAGTTGAAGGGGGAGGCCGAGGCCTCTTGCTGGGCGTGGAAGGCCTGGTAGCGAGGGAAGGTGGGCGTGCACAGGCTGCGGGCGTAGAGCGAGGGCGTCACCAGCGGCACCTGGCGTGGACTTATACGGCTCGACAGGCGGCCGACGTAGCGAGGCAGCGGGCGCAAGATCTGCATAGTCACAAGTTAGATACGAACTATAACACAAAATCACAAAAGTAGAGTTCAAAGGGGCCACGACTTACTGATCTGGACGCCATTGTGACGGCGACGAACAAGCTGCAACTTCAAGATCTTGAAGATGGTAGGGAGCGTTATCGGCCAAAATTTATTGTTATGGGCATGGGCTGCACTGAAGTCACTTGTACAAGGTACTGCCGCCACACATGGGTTAGTGTGGGCTTAGACCCTGCACTTTGGCTATAGCAGCATTCGGAAGGCGGTCGCCGCTCAGCATTCTGATTTCACAGCGTTGATGATCCTCAGTGCTACAAGAGTCGATTTCTATAAACTTCATGTAAGACGAAGAATGCTACAGTTCATGGAAAACATTCAATGCCGAAGTTGCGGCTGCGTGAGACAGACAGATGCCATGAGGTTGAGCTCCGATCGGTAAGTAGAGGGGCTCCGTCTGTGTGAGGATTGTCCAATGGCAGCATTCCTATTTGAATCTGAAAGAACTTGAATTCAATGCTCGCTCAAGCCCAGCTTTGATCTGCAGCTAACAGGTGAACAGGCGCCGCCCCTGTAAGTCGTAACCGTTGGGTCGGCTCCCCGCACTTGTGTGTGCCATGCCCACCACTGCTCTGCACCACGGATCAATCCAGCGCCGCCGCTCCGTTGAAATTTCCAAGCGGATACTGGCACCGTCTCTCTAGAGGTAGCTACGCAACACTACGTGCGTGCAACCCATTTCGAGATACCGAACCCGAGATCGCGGGCTTGCATCACATTTTGGCCAGACTGTCGTCGCCCGACTTCCCCATCATGACCATCAAGATCCGCCTGGCGCGCTTCGGCCGCCGCAATGCGCCCTTCTACAACATTGTCGTGGCCCATGCGAGGTATGTCTGCCTCTCTTATCACCATTACCACCACCACCACCACCACCACCACCACTTTCCCTCCGAACAAGCTCTCCCTCGTCGATCGCAAAACAAGCACGTACACACATGACTAACCTAGATTGGCCACCCAACAGAACCGCACGCAACAGCAAGCCCCTCGAGGTCATCGGCACTTACGACCCCATCCCCAAAGCCGACCCCTACGACGACTCGGGCCGCCTACACAAGGACATCAAGCTAGACACCCTGCGCGCCAAGTACTGGATCGGCGTCGGCGCCCAGCCCACCGACACCATGTGGCGCCTGCTGTCCATGGTCGGCATCATGGAGCCCAAGCATCGCAACCAGCAGCCCCGGACCGCGCCCCAGCTGCCCGCCGACATCCAGAAGCCCGAGCCTACCGCCGGCGCTTCTTCTTCGACGTGAAGCCGGGATGAACGAAAGCATGGGGACAGGGAAGGAACTGAATGATGGATGTACAAATATATACCAACTGTAAACACAGCATTGAAGGTGTTCTATTTTGGGGCAGGCGGCCTGCTTATAAGGGGTGTTTGTTCGCGGTAGGGAGAAGCAGAAACACTTGCGGCAACTCCACTACATCTGGCACATGACATTCATGGAGCAGGCTTGGGGTACCCAGCGTCCATGTAGGCGGCCAGGAAGCAGATACAGGTCACTGCGGGGGAGTTCGATTTGCGGATGAAGAAGCCCATCTGACACAACCGCCGAGGGGCCCAAACGAGTAAGGGCTTCATACGAGTTAGCTCAAGTCAGGCCTCAATGGGATACCATACGAGATAACCCAGACCAGTTTTTGGTCATGTTGTACACCAGATGTTCACAAATGAAACAAAAGTTAAACCATAGCAGGTCCACTGATTTGGTGAATCTAGTATGTGTATTGCGATGGAAGATCTCTGTCTAATGCTTCTTCACTTCCATGGGTATCCGTTATGCCTGTCCTGCTCTAGATCTATTCGGCGGCCGGGACCCCTTCATCCTCAAATACCACCAAGACCGTGCCAGCTTTGCATTTGTCCTGTTGAGGTGATCAGTATATTAGTTCTCACAAGGCAATAGGAGAGACAAAGTGAAACTTACCCCTTCTTTATGAGCGAGCTTCTTAATAACACCATCTTGCGGCGAACGGATGACTGTCTCCATCTTCATCGACTCAATGCTATATTTGTCAATAATTAGCCATCATTCTTTACTCAAAGCAAAAAAGGTGTTTCTGAAAGACTTACACAACGAGCGGCGTCCCCTTCGTCACCCGATCCCCCTCTTTCACCTCGTTCTTGAGCACCTTGCAAGGCATAGGCGCCGCCACCGACGCCGTCGCCTCCTTGAGCCCGAGGGCCTTCTCGTACCACGTCGGCGGCAGCAGCGCCAGCTCCGTCTTGACGCCCCGCTGGAACACGAAGATCTTGTCGCCGTTCGACGACTCCCGGTCCTGCACCACCGTCGACGCGATGCGGGTCTGCGGGAAGAAGGTCTGCAGCTGGGTGGTGGTCCCTTGTGTGGCTGCTGTGGCGGTAGTAGACGAGACGAGGCCCTCGTATACTTCGTCCTCGTGGTTCTTGCGGCTGACGCGGGCGTCGAACAGCTGGTGACCCCTCTGCTTGATCGTCACGGTGGTGACGAGGCCGCCGCCCTCGAAGGCGGGCTCCGTGTCCGGCGCCCGGAAGATGAATTGGCGCTCCGAGAGGTCTTGGCCGAAGCCCAGTGACGTCCCGTGGGGACCTGCTTCTACCACCGCCGTCGCCGCTGCTTTGTTGTTGTTTTTGTTGTTGTACAAGCCCAGGGCCGCCTGGACGTACACTTCCGGCTCGATGGCCAAGGGGTCGAACAGCTCCGACCTCCACTTGTCGATGAAGCCCGTCTCGACGTCGCCCTCGATAAAGGCGGGCGAACGGCAGAGGCGCTTCAAGAACTCGATGTTGGTGCTGAGGCCGACGACCTCGTACTCCTGCAGGGCGGCGAGCAGTCTTCGGATCGCCGTCTCGCGGTCATCACCCCTGACAATTAGCTTGGCGATCATGCCGTCGTAAGCCTCGGTAACAGTGTCACCCTGGACGAAACCCGCATCGATGCGAACGTCGGCGCTTGTGGCGGGTGTCGCAATGTGCACCAGCTTGCCCGAATCGGGCATGAACCCCTTCTCGGGGCTCTCGGCGTAGATGCGAGCCTCGATAGCCGCGCCGCGTTGCGTGATGCGCTCCATGATCTCTTTCTGTGTGAGCGGCAACCGTTCACCCGCCGCAACCCGGAACTGCCACTCGACCAGGTCGGTGCCCGTGACCATCTCGCTGACGGGGTGCTCGACCTGGAGCCGCGTGTTCATCTCCATAAAGTAGAAGTCGCCCGAGTCCTTGTCGAGGATGAACTCGACGGTGCCGGCGCCCACGTACCCGACCGCGAGCGCCGCCGTGCGCGCCTTGTCCCAGAGGTCGAGCCGGGTCACGTCGTCGAGCTGGGGGGCGGGCGACTCCTCGAGGATCTTCTGGTGCCGGCGCTGCACGCTGCAGTCGCGCTCGCCCAGGGCGACGCAGTTGCCGTGCTTGTCGGCGAAGACCTGCACCTCGACGTGGCGCGGGCGCACAATGTACTTCTCAACCAGCATGACCTCGCCGCCCTCGCCGAAGGAGGCGCGCGCCTCGGCCCGGGCGCTTTTCAGTTGTTGCAGAAACTCTTCCTCGCGCAGGACGATGCGCATGCCCTTGCCGCCGCCGCCCTTGACGCTCTTGAGCAGCACGGGGAATTTCACTTCCTTGGCATGGTTCAGGAGCTCCGTCTCGCCCTGGTCGCTGCCGTGGTACCCGGGGACGCAGGGCACACCGGCTTTGGTCATGATCTCTTTGCTGCGGGCCTTGTTGCCCATGTCCTCCATGGCTTGCGGCGGCGGGCCGACGAAGACGATGCCTTCCTGCTCGCACCGCGCCGCGAAGGCCGCGTTCTCGGACAGGAAGCCGTACCCCGGGTGCAGAGCCTTGATTCCGCGCTGCTTTGCTAGGGCTAGAATGCGCTCGCCGTCTAGGTAGCCGTTGGCGGCACCCAGCCCGATGGAGTGGGGCGAGCACGCGGCATGCTGTGAGGAGGCGTCCGGGTCGGTGTAGAGCGTAGTGGTCTGGATTCCTAGTCGTTCCGCTGTCCGGTTGATGCGCAGAGCAATTTCACCCCGGTTGGCGATGAGGAGTGATGTTATGGGGGTGACTGTGCTGGGGGTAGAGGAAGAGGCGGCAATGCTGGAGGAGAGGAGGCGCAGGTGTTGCCGACGGAGGTTCCGAGGCCTGATGGAACGCATGGTGATTGCTCTTTACAGATCAATGCGGTGTGCAAGCTCTAATCTGATCTGAAGGGAACTGACTATAAGGAATTCTCAATTGTGGCCTATGAGTAAGAGTCAAGTTGTATTACATAGCCTGTGTCATGGAAGAAGTTGCGGTGTTGGTCACGATGGGCAATCAACATTTCGGTTGATGTTATGATGGAGCCGATGGTATGCGGGAGCCGCTCAATGCCGAACCCCTCTAGGGACAGCTGGAGGCTGGATTTCTTCTAGCTGAACCAGGTAAGCATCTCCGGCACATGCCTGGCCTCAGACTTCCAGAGATTTCGCCTGGCAGGGCAACCTCAACTACTTTAGGTACTTAATGGAACGCAATGTTTCCTCAATTGATGCATATCATTGGTCCATGGGAGCTGCCAATGTAGCAAGTTTTCCGATATATAGAAACCCATTACCCGGTTGCAGCGGAGAGACCATTCGGAGTATCGCAACTTCCCCACAACGTCATAAGCCCCTAGCCAGTTCCCCAGACTTCCCACGTCGCTAGAGCCGAGCCGCCCGCCCCCACTCCCTCCCTCCATGATGGCTAACGTACTCAGGGCACCTACATAGATGTATATTCCAATGATTCTCGTGATGTTGGTCGGGTTCTCCGGGAGACCTGCATATGGTGGTCTATAGACTCAGATCCCAGCATGTAGTTTCTCGCTGTACTATATCTCCCGCCTTGTAGATAGTCAAAAAGATGGATTTTTGCAGCATATCGGCGCAAGCAATACTCTCTCTATGCCAGCCCCCTGCGTAGTGAGAGTCTATCTCGTTCAACATAAGCTTCGGGATTGGCGTCAATTGTACCTTATGAAAACCCAGGGGCTTGTAAGACGAGCGAGGCCATCCCAGCTGATGTCATCTAATCTACGCACAATTCAAAGAGAAAACGTTACTGAAGTAGTACAAGGTATAGATGCCAGTAGTGCAGGGAAAGAAAGGGACAAATGACCGACATAATATCGACAACTTGGAGGCATGGAGATAAGCGTCACCGGCAGCTCCTTATCGCATGAGATTTAGGTGGGGGGTTGGAAGAGGAGCCCCTCCATTTTTAGCTCCCTCCATCATCTCCAGTCAACTTGGGAAGCTTGCCCGTAGCTTCCCGGCTGCGAGTATATGACGACCTCATCTGTCGCAACAACTACAACCCTATAGCATCTTGTTCTTTTGAAGGGCCACACCAACCACAGCATACACCACTTACTAACTCCAAACCCATCATGGAGCACTCTTCGTCTTTTAGCTACGAGGACTCGGCGGGCGACACCCACAAGCAGTCCGTCACCTCGCTGCCGCCCGAAGTCGTGCAGTGCCTCGAAAATGCCCGATTTGTGAGTTCTCCCCCCATGATTGTTGCATTTACCTATCTGACACCGTCCTTGTCGCTAACCCCTTTCATGCGCCTCGATAGCTTCACCTCGGAACCTGCACCAACAACCAGCCCCACGTCTCGCTCATGAACTACACCTACCTGCCCTCGTCGCCGTACTCGACCGAGCCCACCATCATCATGACCTCGAATCCGTCCTCCAAGAAGGCCAATAACCTCGTCGAGAACCCCAACGTCTCGCTCCTAGTGCACGACTGTAAGACTGCCCACCCGATTGCCACCCACCCCCTACAAACGCGCGCATCGCCCGTTTCCACCAGTTTCGTAACCCAGTATACTGACAGCCATTCCCTCTCCTTCTTGTAGGGGTATCCCACCGTCCACCGACCCAAGGCCGGCGCCCCTCGGGCGGCTCCCCAGGCCCCGAGCACCGCTCGAGTCTAGCCTCGCTGCTGCAGGACATGAACGCGAGCGCGCTGTCGAGCACGAGCGCGACCATGAACGGGGTCGCGACCCTCGTCCCCACCGGCTCCGACGAGGAGAAGTACTACCGCGCGCAGCACCTCGAGAACAACACGTTTGATTCGTCGGCCGAGGGCGGCGGCGCGCCTGTCTTCAACCGCGAGGCCGACCCCAGCCGGACTAGTCGTGAGGACGGCGGCAGCGTGTTCCTGGCGGGCGAGGAGGTGCGCGTTATCGTGGTCAAGATCCGGGACGTAAGGACGAGCGACTGGAAGGGCGTGGTAAGGGACTACGTCTTGGTCCCGGCGGCCGGGGGAGTGGCACATGGGGCGGGGGTCAACGGGGTGGTATGATCTCCAAAGAAACAGAAAAGAAAACACACGGGAGTACAATTAATGATCGTTGGTATCAGTCGACAGGACTGGTATCATTCTGTATTCAGTATGACGCTCATGAATCATGGCAAACTACTACTACTACAATAACTCGCCGCTATTTTGATGACATGCATGATGTGTGTACCGTTAAAACCCGTAGTTGAAAAGCTCAAATCCGTCCATCCCACAGTTTCCTCAGCGCCGTTAGCCCTATGAACACGGCCTCATCCGTCCGGATGGTGCGGCTGCCCTGGCCGGGCAGGATGTTGACCCAGTAATCGAACAACTCCTTGGTCTTGCCGCGGATGACGCCCATCTCCTGCAGGGCCGGGTCGTTCTCGGCGGCGTGCTCGATGCCGCGGGGCCCGCCGAAGACGATAAGCAGATGCTGGAAGTTGGCGAGGTCCCTGACCTTCTTGTCGGGGAAGGCGTTGGGGATGGGCGTGCCGCGCTCCGACGTGCCGACGCTCAGGTCGTACCCGCCCTCAAAGGTGCAGCCCTCGAAGACGGCGGCGAGCGAGTCGCACTTGCGCACCTTGTAACCCCAGTAGTAGCCGCCCTCGGTGCGGGGCGCCTCCGGGTGGACGGGCGCGGCGTGGAACTCGTCGTGGTCGTCGATCTGGACGGTGATGCGGGTGTTGGGGGGAATGTCCTCGTCGATGGCGACGTTGGCCTTGCCACCGACGTCGACGATGGTGCCGCCCTGGGCGGATGCGGACTGCGACGTCGTGACGCCCTCACGGTAGGGGAGCCACTCGGACGGGTGCGGGTGCGAGGGCATGTCCAGACTGGGCAGCAGGCCCGCGCCGCGCAGGTTGGGGTGGATGGGCATCAGGACCTTGCGCATGAAGGGCGGGACCTCGAGGTAGTTGAGCAGGTGCTCGACGTAGCTGCAGGGGTCCAGGTCGCCCATGTAGCCCGCGGGGTCCACGTTGCGCGGGCGCTGCGCCGGGTCCGAGTCGTCGAAGACGACAATCTCGTCGACGCTGAAGACGGCCAGGGCGCGGGCCAGGTGGTTGATGACGCCGGTGCGCTGGTCATCGCGGCGGCAGCTAAGGCATGTTGGTTAGCATGTGGTCTCATAAGCATGATTCCGTGGCCTGATGTGTAGTTGAGAGGGTCAGTGGAAAGTGAGGAAAACTCACAGAGAAAGTATGCTGCCGGGCACGGCGATAGAGATGGTCCAGCTCCGGCCTCCTGTGGGCTGGAAGAAGGCGGTGGGCTTGGAGGTGTCGACGTATTCACCGTGTTCTGACACTTTCCGTTTCTGTACTTTTGTCAGCTATTGCGTTTTGTTTTGCTTAGAATTAAGCTCATGGAGGCTGAGGCACTCACCTTATTCCGGTCCTGACCGCCGCCGTAGTTGTAGGCCATGGTGTGCTGGGTTTGTGTGTCTGGTTATTTCACCAGGAAGAGCGGGTGTATAATAGGAACAGATCAACGTATCTCTCTGATTTTGTAGGTGCAGATCGAGACTTGAATACAGGTGAATATCTTATGAGATAGATAGTAGGCAAGGAAGCCTAGAACTGGCTACCGATTTCCGATTGGGTGTAGGTTACTCTGGGGTTGGCTGAGCTGCTGGGTGTGAAGGCTCAACCGCAAGCTTTTGCAAACCGGCAGAAGCTCCATCTGCTCAAAATTTTAGTGGAGTCGGGCCTGCAGCAGGTTCCATGGCAGGCTAGCGGGCAGGTACGGGTACCTCGTTAGCGCGTGCAGCTCAACTAAAAATTCACCACTAAGGCGTTGCATTCAGTATCAGATCAATTAGCTTCATTGACATTGACATGACTATCTACCATTTCCAATTTATGCCCAGTGGTTCATTCTATTATGAGCCCTCATACCCATGAGTGGGATGGGGTAAGTTCCTCATCTACGTTTTCTTGGACCGCAAGCGTGTGCTCCTCCGCGGCGTCTCGGGGCTGTATGGAGCTGCCGGCTCGTCAACCTCTAGCTTGGCTTGCGACGGTTGAGCTTCAGCCGGCACCTCAGAAGAAGCCTCCTTACCCCGACGCGTGGTGGATTTCGTCTTTTTAGGTGTCGGTTTGGCCACTTCCGCTGCCGGATCGGCTGGCACGCGCGCCGCGCCTGCACTTCGTCGAGCTGTCCCTCTCCCTCTCTTCGCTGCTTGTGGTTTCTCGCTCCGTCGTAGCGGCGACTTGGCTGTCGCAGCGGGCGATTCGTCCTGCCCAGACTTTATAGAATGGTCTGCTTGGTTTGATTCCGGGGAAAGCTGTTCCTCATCGTCGTTCTGCGACCAGGTCTGGTCGATAATGGCTGACGCTATCGATGACTCCTCTAACAGATCCATTACTGGAGGTTGCACCCGTGGAAATGGCCCGAATAGCTGCCTAGCTGCCTCTGTTGTCTCGCTTTCAATGGGCTCCCCGGGCGCTTGTGGTCTGGGACCCAGTTCCTCGAGCAGCCACCCGTGGAGGTCGCGCTCATGCTTCCAAGTCATTCCCGGAAATGTGCCCCATTTCTGGTTCCATATCCCTCGCTTGACCCATCTCTCTCTCACATTATCATAAGCGGTAGTATTGATCTTGGCTGGGTTCATGCCACCAGGCGTTGCAGACCTCGCTTTGCTCCGTATCCGCCTACGCTCCTCCGATACCTGCTGGACAAACCGATTGAATGGCCGGGAGGCTTCGCGCTCACCCTCGCGCCTCATTTGCCTCTCAGCAAGTCGCTGTAATTTCTCTTCACTCTTCTTCTGAGCTTTGGGCTTTGCCGGTACAGAGAGAAGGGGCCTGGTTTGACTTTCTGCATCGTCCTCGGAATCGGAGTCGGACTCCATGTCTAGAGGTTCTTGGTGCTTCCATCGTCCATCCGGTAATCCCGGTTGCCATTTGTCGTTCCAGATACCCTGCTCGATCCAGCGTTTGGTTACCACCTCCTTCGCACTGCTCAGCAACTCTGGAGGAGGCAGGTCGGTAACATCAGGAACGTGCACATAACCTTCCTCTATTTTTGCCTGCAGTATTCGGTGCCCTTCTTCTTTCAACTCATCTTCCCATTGATTACGAGGCCAAGAAGCCCCATGTTCCAATGTTAACTGAACGACCCTCTGATCGTAGCGGTATTGTTCTTCACTTGGGGGGTCGGAGCTGTCTGATTGCGTCGTGGTGCCTGATGGCGGAGATTCGCTAAATCGGTTCCTTGCACGGGCAAGTCGCGCCGAATCATCGGCTAACGCGGCTAATCTTGCGCTGGCTGTAAAGAGCCCGTTGCCTCGAAGAGTATCGCCCATGAAGGTCTTGATGGGGATAATGAGAGCAGATCGAACAAACGGAGGCTATGGCAAATGCAGATGGAGAGATGACATCGTCGTCCTTTGCACAAGGGGAGTTCGTGTGGCAGGTTGGGCACAAAGGGTACACAACGCGACAACGGCAATTTCCTTGACCCATGCGGTTGGTTGGTTGGCTGGTTGGGGGGCTGTCACATCGGCCCGTGGTGGGGAGCGGGTAGGCAGGCGGGGGTGGAGAATAAGGCTATGCTACGGTCCTACTATATGATTGATGACACCCCTGGCTGCCAGGCCGCCTGCCTTTCCGATATCTACACTCATGTCGCTCATTCACCCAGGCATTCATTGGCTATCTTACTGCAAATCCGAAACGTTTCCCCCGGGTCGCATGCAGGCATAACCAACAGGATGCGTACAGCAGAACGGCAGAATGGCAGAACCTTGCCAAGACGAAGGACCTGATAGAAGCAAGTGAGACCGCGAAGCTAGGGGAGAAGCCGCATCTTGCGCGCACTCTTAATGCGGCCGATACTACACTACTATCCCGATATGATGCCAGACTCCAAACGCCAGGGCTACAGAGGCGAGAGCTAAGACACAATTCACCAAGAGACTTCTTGACCAGGGACAGTTTGGCGTTGTGGACAAGGTTATAGACATCGATACAGGAGAGCTTATGGCTGCTAAGGTAGTGCAGCCACTATCAACCGTTCCAGACCCGATTCTACGTGCGAGATACTACGAGCATTTCAAGCGCGAGGTGAAAGCCCTTGCGAGGTGTGACCATGTAAGCACACGTTCTGCTTCCCATATCCCTCCTAATTCGCTGATAGACCGCAGCCCTGCATCATCGACTTGATCAGTTTGGCACACTGGGATGGAGAGACTCCCACAATCTGCATTGGCCTCAAGGACGGATTGCTGGCCTCCTGATATCACCCGGGACCGGGGTAGATCCTAATGCCATCGCATTCACTGCTCCACATCATATTCTACAAGACCTCGACTATCTCAGGCCAAGAACATCATTCATCGAGACGTGAAGCCGGAGAACATTCTTTACGTTGGTGGCACGAATGGCAAGTACCAGTTCCAACTCGGGGACATGGGTTTATATAATTGGGGCGATGTGGCGCCCGCGACCGTCGGAATTGGGACGCCCAACTATATGGCCCCCGAGATCACGCTATAGGAGAAACAGAGGGGAAAAGATCTCAACTCTGTCCGCGAATATACCCCTTTCAATATCACCCTGTACTATGGATCACCCGAGGGCCCCTATACCCATCCTGCAGCGTACAGCACTATCAACAGCACGGTTGTGTGTAAGACAGATACGGCATGCAAAGGCCGTCTGGAGCTATGGAAGTGCGTATTGCGTCTCGCCACTGCCAAGTACCCGATAGTCATCACTGATGGTGTCGCTACACTAGATGGCTGGCGGCTGGGTCATAATGAGACTGTGAAACTCATAAACGACCCCCACGCTCTGGAAACTGGCAAGGCGATCTGGCGGAAGTCCATGATTGGAGGTATTGCCGCCATTGTCTACAGCCTCTACACCTCGCATATCGTGACACACATTATAAAGTCGGCTGATTCGTTGGACTCGAACCAAGTCACCGACGCCTCCTCCTCCCAAGACGGTCGTTTCGTTGTTACTGCTAGAGGCCAGAGCGCCAGCAACTATCTCACCTTGGACCTATCAACCCACGGCCGGGGTAACCAGACCTGGGGTGATCCTACCGTTGATATCGTAAACACCATCCGCGAGTTGATGTTCCGCAGTACCATTGCGTACGCCAACTCCAACCGGTCAGCCACGATACCGCAGCAACTTAAGGTACACCAGACCAAAAGAGTCACGGCGTACGAAAACCACTACGAGTACCTAGGCGTCACCATCGCTTGGATGATGCTGCAAGCGTTGATCATATCCTCCATGCTGTATGGATGGCATCGCCTCGGCCGAGACGTATCCCTGGACGCGTGATAGGTATGCGAAAGGGGGTTTTGTACTGACTCTGAGCTTGGGAACTCACAAGTCTAATGAAAACCCAGCATTTCAAAGGTCTATTTCTACTTCTGTGAAGACAAGTGACATTGGAACCAAACCATACGTTGGTGGCCACTGAACAGATGATACTGATATACCTATACGATGTGTCCCAGACGCAGCACGAAGTACCATCACTATGACTACTACACCGGGGGCTGTACATTCAACCGATCCTTTCGTAGCTATTTCTCAACGCCCCCCTCCACTGGGGCCTCTTGTGATAGGCAATATGCTGTGTTCGCGCCAGCGTGAGACCCATGGCCATCCGTGTCTTTCTCTGCTGCCCTTGCCCCTATCGTCTCTTCGTTCCGGGGCAATGGCTGGGCCTCCAAGCTGCAACACTCATCCGAGCCAGCCTCGCCCTCTTTCTTCCCCTTCCGCGGCCGAGCCTGCCACTTCTTGAGCGGGATCGTCGCCAGACTGCCGATGCAAGTCTGCACGCACTGCAAGACGATCATGGGGAGGTAGAGTTTAGCCGCCACGACGTCGGACACGCCTGTGAAGATGAGCGTGACAAGGGGCACGCCCAGCGCGGGCGTCTTGGTCGGCACGCAGAAGGCGACAGCGATGGCGTCCTCCCGCGACAGGAACAGGGCCGCGAGGAACAGCGACGCCGCCATCCAGAAGAGCACGAGGCCCACGTCGACCAGGACCAGGAAGACGACGTCCGTGTCGCGCAGGGTGGCGAAGGAGTGCGTGGCGAAGGCGCCGTCGAAGGCGGACCAGATCAGCACCAGGAGGGAGAACGAGGCGAGCTTTCGGCCTTTCCACTTGTTCATGACTCTGTCGTTGGCTTTGGGGAAGAAGTATTGCAGGAGCTGACCGATGAACTGTGGTTTGTTCACCTCTTTTGTGAGCCATCTATCTACATTGTGAAAAGGGGTAAGGGATAAGGGGTAACCCCAAAAGATAGAAGAGACGTCAAAGTTTGAGTGAAACGCGGACCACCTACAAGTGGAAGAAATAAGGTTAAGCCTAGTTGTTTGAAGATCTTTGCAAATATGAGGCCGTACTGGCCCGTCGCCGCCTTGGGGAGGATGGCGGTGTACCAAGAGTCGATCGATGCATACGTCGTGATCAGGACGGTCGACAAGGCGGGAGCGATGAGACTCCCTAGAACAGACTCAGTCAAGGTGAGTGCGTCGTTTCCGTTGGCCTTCTTCGTCATGATGACGTTAAAGGAGAGGCTGTTTAGCATTGTAAGCAGAATGACGGGTTTGGATAAAATTGAAATAGAAAGAAAAGAAACGAAAACCCATTCATGATTACTTACGCAGTAGGGAGACATCCTATGATCACAAACCCGTTGAGCAGGGCAGCGTCCACCGAGCCTACTTTGATCGCAGCGGCCTGTACAACGGCCAGAGCGGTGGCCGAGGTGAAGAGGAAACAGCCGCACTGGATCATGATATGGAAGTGCCAGAGCTTGAGGGTCCGGAGCAGGACCTCGGTGGACACGGTGCAGCCGTTGACAAGGAAAATGACGGTCACGGTGGAATACTGTACCGCCGTCTTCCGAAGCTGCTGATCGGGGGCCTGTACTTGGGAGGCCACCAGGATGAGTATCAGAAGCGTTATGATGAACCACTGGTCTCGAGCGAGCAACCACGTAAACGACAGAGCCCTGGTGAGGTATGTTTTCTTGGCGGTTTTTTTTCGGCTGCCGCCGCCGCTCGTAACGACAGAGAAAGGATTCATGTTGGTTGGTTTGTATTCGAGAGAGACTTTGACAGCAAGCTGTTGTCTTTCTTGTTATTTGTTCGGGGTAGCGCGGGAATTGTTGGATCAGTGAAGATATCAACAAATCCTAATTACCCAGAAAGACTGGAGATAGCGAGTACATTAGGGGTAGCTTAAGGGGGTGGTGCTGTCTATTTCGAACCAACATTTCTTTCTGGACATAACGGAATACTCCTTGGATCTCACGCAATCGGGCTCTTAGCATCACTCAACAAATTTGATATCGTGGAGCAGATCCGAACCGTCAGCATCACATAAAAGTTGCCACGAGGCGGTCCGCCTACGTCAAGAGAATGACGTACAGTGGAAATTCTCACACGCGTATAGAGTATTCTCTTGGCCAAGCTAGAATTAACCGGCAATTATACCGACCTGTCCAATCCTAACTTCGGCTGTTATCTGTGATCGGCAGTGTGCTGAGTTGTATCCCTTTCTTTCTATCGTATGGCGCCAAAGACGTGATATTACCCTGCCGCCTTCGTAAGCGCTGACACCCGAGCCGATATTATGCCGTGGCGTCAATGCTTATTCTGAATAAGCTTATGACAACGTCCCCGCTAGAGCGGAATTATAAAAGCAGATTTCTTGCCATGATCTCCGCCAATCCTCGCAGCTGTGTGACTTCGCGCTGACTAACTTGGTACCCCCACGAAATACGGCGTGCGGCCTGCCTAGCTGCTGCTCCGTCAGCAGCATTTTGCAAAACGTGTCCCGAAAATGGCTCATATTGGTTGAACACCATCGTTTGGCGTTTCATCGTATTGTTCTATACGCATCGGGGGGCGACTGTGCCGCATCAGTCGGCGTGATCGCCCGCCATTTGGAGTCCGAGTTGGTCTAGGCCCTGCATGAAATGCTACCCTACTGCAGCTGACCGCTGTCGGATCTGGTTGACTTGCTGCCCGCGTCGTATAGGCAATTGTACCGTATAGTCCCTATCGTATAGTCCCTCGACCCCCACCCTTGGAAGAGGCTCCGGCCGCTTTCACATGGCGGAGTTTTCCTGTGTAAGTATATGTAATCAGTCAGTAGCCTCATCGCGCCTCGCAAGATGCTGCCGTTGTCATATCTTGGCTTTTTGTTTTCGACGTCACTTTCCTTGATATCAATCTTTCTGTAACGCCTCGAATCCGGCTTCCCCGATAGAGTTAAGCGGTGGGGCTAGGCGGGAATCATCACGATAATAGACGAAAAATGCTTATCATTTGCCAAGGTCAGCGCCATGGAGCGGTCAAGGCTTGTTTCTCGGATGATGACATGCATAAACGTTATCTACAGCAAAAACCTCCGCCGTATTGCGATTGAAGAAGTGGTGGTATACGAGTCGGAGAATAACGGCGAGCAAAGGCGGCGGCGACAACAATGGGGATGGCGGCATCGGGTCTAAACTCGGAATTCCGAGTACAGGACAACAAAGGTGCAAGACTAAATTACACGCAACGCAACAGATACGTTCAGGGTAGCAACTATAAAGATTGTTACAATATGCCCCAAGAGACAAGATTCAGGATGAAGAACCGTACAAACAAGTCCGCTCATGGTTCATGGTTCAGAAACCATTCGTTTGAGATCTTCAAATTGTTATCCCAGCGTACATACTACTAGAAACCTTTAATTATGGCTGCTGTTAAGTCTTCGATACACACATTGGCGCGTGCAGCACGCCCTCGTGCCCACCCCATCGTGCAGTCACCACGCCAACCCTTGTCTCTCAGCCGGCCGCTGAGCTCGTCCGCTGCCCAGGGGAAGCCAGCCATGGCCATGAACAACGTAGCCGAAGGTCCAGGCAGCAGCCTCGTAGCCGACGTGGAGTTCTTGAGAAAGATGGTCCGGTCCTTCCCCAACATACTTCACAAGGACAGCGCCAAGACGGTGGAGCAACAGCCACCCGACCAGTACTTCGAGTTCCCGCTGGGCGCGCGCTTCACGGCCCCGACCCGCGAGGTCGGTCTGAGCATGCGGGACATGGTATCCTGCTCGCTGAACGAGCACGGAGTCGCCGTAGTCGAGCTGGGCTTCGAGGACGAGAAGAGCCAGTTCTTGCTGGAGCTGGTGAAGCAGATGAACTTTGAGCCGGACTCGCACTCGAGCACTACAGGCGCTCTAGTAAGTAAACATTGAGTCCCTTCATGGTAGTCGTATTACTACCACAAAGAAAAGGCTTCCTTTTCAGTGACTGACACTTCCCGCAGTGGGACATCACCCCCAACCCCGAAGGCATCGAGAGCGCCAGCGCCACAGCCGCCAAGGGCCGGGCCCACAGCAGGTCGCACGGCGTCGGCGAGTTCGCGTGGCACACGGACGGCTCCTTCGAGGCGCGGCCGCAGCGCTTCTTCGGCTTCCACATCGTGCGGCCGGACCGGCTGGGTGGGGGCGTGTTCCGGGTCCTGCCCGCGCAGACGCTGCTGTCCTCCCTGTCCCCCCAGACGGTCAAGACTTTACTGGAGACCGAGTTCGACATCCGCGTCCCCGACGAGTTCTACAAGGGCGTCCCGACCAACCGGGGCAAGCTGCTCGACGTGGACCCGGTCACGGGCCACTACCTGTTGCGGTTCCGCGCGGACATCCTACCAGACCCGCCTAAGCCGGGAGATGAGGCCGCGAACAGGGCGGTGGCGGAGCTGACGGCGCTGCTGGAGGACCCAGAGACGAAGGGGGTAAGGATGCCTGACGATGTGTTCAAGGAGAATGTGGTGCTGCTCATGGATAATGCGCGGTTCTTGCACATGCGCACGCCCATCCACGACAAGCGGCGCTTGCTCCGGCGCGTTCGGTTCCACCCCAAGGAGGCGTGACTGCTTTCCTCGCGCCGGGGTGGTAGCGGTACAGGCGAGGGGGGGTCAGGAGGGCGAGAGGCGCCTTCGCGGACTTTGGTAGGACTGCGTAGTCGCCGGCAAGGGGGTGTTAAGTGTCAGGACTGTGGAAGATGTTCCCTTGCTTCATCGGCATAGACCCAAGCCAGATTGTCCTTTCTTTTCTTCTTCTTTCTTTCTTATCAGACCGCTAGAGCTGCTAGACAGATTTCATTTGGTACGACTACCTACTTAGCATGCTAGTACCCCTTAATCGATCCCCAGGCATTGGTACATCACAACGTGAGCAACGATATTCTCACACATGAGCACTAATGGTTGTGAACTTCTCAGTCATAGAGCCATAATCCCCAAATGAGATGGCCAAGATCCTTTTTACCATTTCGCTGACTGTCTGATTCAGATCATACTAACCTGTATCGACCCCTGAATGGGTTTGACTTATAAACCTTTCTGCCGTGTCTGATCAAATAGGTGAAATTTGCGAATATCACAACAATTCTGTTTTAAGAACATGACTGAGAGAAAACCGACTGTGGTCGTCAAGGGGCTTGCATATAAAACGTGCTACAAGATGAACGATCTCGCATGGTGCCGGCCATGAGCAAAATTATATGGCAGAATACAGAGTTTGTGAATATGATATTATTCTTTCAGATCTCACTAAACGTACACATTAATTACTTATTCGTATTTTTCAATAGCACAACTCATTATGGGCAAAGTTGCCTCTCGTATCTGAAACGATGTTCTGGGGTATCAAGAGCTCCAAAATCAGACGAAGTTAGTGAGCGACACCATTACGCTTGGCCTCCTTCTTCTCCGCTTTGGTCATGTTGCGGCCGTGAGCACCGGGCCCCTCATCGTGGAGGTTCTCGTTGTCCGAGGCACGGTGCGCGTTGATCTTGTCGCGAATCTCGTGGAAGATGGCGGTGAAGGCATGGAGAAGCCTGAGTGAAGTTCGTTAGTATCACTGAATTTAATATCTGAAATGGAACGTGTGGGCTGTGGGGACTTGGATGAACGTACGTGCTGATAATGGCCAGGATAAAGGTGCCCAGAGGAAGCCGGCAGTGGAACTGGTTCCGGACGCGCTGCGGCACGAGGCCGTTGATCCCGCTCTGCCTGGCGCACCGGCCCTTGTGCTGGCCGGAGGGACCGCCGTTGGGCCGGGTGAGGACGGCGACGGCGATGAAGGCGCCGAGGAAGAGCACGTCCATAAGAATGAGGAACCAGCGGATCATCTTGGGGGCGCCGTGGCGCAGGGCGAACTGCATAATGGTGGCGAGCAGCGAGTAGAGCGCCGCGGCGGCCAGGATGCCCTCGACGGCGCCATCCGACTTGTTGTAGTCGTGGCTGTGGAAGAGGATGGCCCTGAGGCGGGTCGAGAAGAGGCCCAGCGACACGATGGCCGAGATGAATTGCAGCACGCGGGCGAGCTGCTGCAGCAGGCGGTTCGCCTTGGAGGCGCGGAACTTAGCGAGGTACGACATGCTTAGTGGTACTGACTGGATACACGCGGTATGCGTTTTTCTTTTGGGTCTGTATGAGCACTGCAGGTAATGAATTGGATGGATAATATTCTATTTCCGCCCCTAACTATGGTCCCTAGCAAGCTCATATATGTAAAGACAGACTTTCTTTTTCCCCGTGTCAGTTCGGAGTCGTCATGGTGAGCAGTGCACTCGTCACGGCGTCACAAGACTTCGAGGTTGGAAGTTGGTTTTGTGTCGCATGTGCCAGCAGCAAATTGTAGCGTTGGGCGTAGTTACAGAGAAATCGCCAATTTGCATGCCGGATGCCGTACATTCTGACGTAGATATGCAACCATATACCGAGCCGTCTCCTGGACGCATCTTGGCGCGCGTGTGGTGGATCAAATCGGAAGATGGTCCGCACCCGTCCCTGCCAATCCACTCCCCTAGAAATCATCCGCACACTATCGCGCTACGATGGGAGCTAAGGGATCGACGATTGCATGAAACACTTCCTTCCCGGGGAAGCTGTCGGGCAATTGGGGAGATCTTCTGGGCATGCCTCGACCTCCCCTGTGCAAATCACCCCCTTGGCAACCGGAACCTGACAGCCCTGATGTGCTGTCTGTCTCTGGTCACTGTCCAACCCACTAGGAGAGTTCACTCCGCCGTGGCAAGGTTTGCACAGTTGAGACCTTGCCCCTGTAGCTCCTGCAGCATAGCTAATGTTATTATGACGACTCTGCACATTGGCTTTCCCAGCCACTTGTCATGGGATCTCTAATCTACAAGCTTATTCAATCTATTAGTGGCTGATGCCACTCCGTCATATTCCTGATGCCCGCATTGTGGCTGGTGGCGCCTCGCCGTTGTGGTTGACACGCCATCCCTTGCCCGTCAACGTAGCTCTCTTGCTCACGACCATCACTTATTCGTTTGTTGGCGCCCCAGTCCAATCCCTTGGCATGCATACGTATCTTTCAATAGAGAGGTGTACAAACTGGGAGCAGATGTGCTGGAACCGAAAATGGGATCTGGGTCTACATCATTCAGCCAATCAGTTCCTGGGGAGGGAGGAATGTCGACAAAATAAGCTCTTGCCATGCACATCACCGTCAAGTGGAGCCGAGCCGTAACCTTGCCTTAAGCTTACATGAAATTCTGGTAACCATTTTCCGGGTTCGCATGTGTAATGTTGGCATAAGCCCATCTGGCATCTCTGAGAAAGAGAGTCTGCGTCTCTCTATCCAACTGATGCGATGCCCATCCAACGTCATCCTGCAGTTGCTTACTTAGACAAGACGCTTGAAGATGCTTGGCTCGGAGCGGGAGGTCTGCGCCGAAATCGGACAACCGATCTGCTGACTGCATTCTTCGTATAGCCCGGACAGATATCACATGAAGTGCTATAACAAAGCTGCGGTGACTGGCGAGACGGAAAGGAGGTCGGGTACAATGGAGTTTTAGGCCGACAGGATGCCAGACAACTGGGTCTTTAAAAAGTCGGACAGATGAATTATTTATCTGCCTTGCCTCAGAAATCATAACCGTGATAACCACTTTGTATCACGCATACCAAGGGAAAGTCCTCAATATGATATAACCGTAATAACAGCCTCTTACAATAGTCGTGCGTTTCTCTAAGATGGATACTCACGCTTTGCTGAAGCCAAGCTCAAGAGTTGAAATATTATATTTGTTTTGGGCAAGTACCGTGCAAGTCGGGATTTTTTCTTTTTTCTTTTTCACTTTTTAGAGTCCTTTTATGTGCCTGATCACAACGAATCATGTTATAGAGATAACTGGATGACACCGACGGCCTGCTCCAAAGCTGTTGGAAGTTGATGTGTTGACTAAGAATGAGGTGTCATCACATTGGTATCCAAAGTGCTGCATAGGAAACCTCTGCTTGGATGCCTCTGCCCAGGGCGGCAGTATACAAGTCAGAGGTTTGGTTAGGCGAGGCGCAGCAAATGTATTTACCACCACAACTAACAGCAATAGCAGCACATCCTGCCTAGGTTGACTCATTTGGTGAGCTAAAATATTGGAAATATTATTTAAAGAGGTTTTCTTCTCTTTATCATCGATAACACAAAAGAAAGCATAGCTTGTTGATACACCTATAAGTCTGAAGTTGCCACGATGCCTGGCCACGCCTCAGCCCAAGTCCTTCTGCAACTCACCAACACCTTGAGTGATATCTCCAAAGTCATCATTGAGACAAGTTATGGCCTAGTAGTAGTCGTCAATGCATCTAAGTCCGTCACCTTTCAACAGACCACCAGTAAGAAGTCGGGCTCGGACGGCGTCCGTAGCCAGTTGCACGGATCCGAACCGAACGCGCAACACAGACACCCGGGCTACAAATACCGCGTGTTTCCCGATTACGGGGCAGGGTTCGTCTGGTATGATTCAGACTGGCCAGGGAATCCACAAGGCAGCTTTGGGGTGGACGAAGATGAGCTAGAGGAACGATACAGAGAGGCGTGGAACAAAGTCTACAATGGCTGGATGGACAGGTACACGGCGGCGTTTGAGAAGCAGGAGTGTCAGCTTGGTTCCGGCAAGTACCCTTTCCCGGACTTGGAGGAACGGAAGGCCTGGGTGGTGGAGGGGCTGCTAATTTGCTGCTGGTTAGCCCTCCAGCCGGATGTGGAGAATGTCGAGTATGGCCCCGACGTGGAGAGGGTCGACTTGAACAAGGATTCGATGGAAGCTGCCATGCAATCGACGTTGGGAAATCTAGATAAATTTCTGACCTAGTACATGGGTTGAATACATATATCACGGTCATAACGTTTCTTGTTGGCAAATTACGACAGACCTTGCTTGTGCAGGATGCGAATGAAATTGTGAAGTGCATCTCATGATGGTACGGGGGACATGCCACCAACAGCTAGGTGGGGCAATGTGCTAAAGTGGACACCTCAGCTTTATCTAGAGGCGGGACGTCAAGACGGGTTTATCAATCATTACCAATCCCGTCAGCTCTAGGCACCAATCGCAACCAAAAACAACAATAACATCTACCTACGAGACCACGACACTCCTTCGAGACCGAATCAGCCTTCCCGTCGCCAACGAGTCGCCCGAATCGCTACCGCCAAGATGTCCGGCACCGTCAATATCTCCTCTCAGGGCGAGTGGCAACGCATCCTGGGCTCTTCGACCATTGTGGTCGCCGATTGTACGTAGTCACCAAACAGCAATGCGCTTCCTGCCCTACTGGCTCCAATCAATCCCTTCCATTTCTAACATGACTCTGCGTCGTCGCCAATAGTCTACGCCGACTGGTGCGGACCCTGCAAGATGGTCGCCCCCACCTTCGAGTCGCTGTCGACCAAGTTCTCCAAGCCCGGCAAGATCACCTTCTGCAAGGTCAACGTCGACAACCAGCAGCCCATCGCGAGCGCCCACGGCGTCCGCGCCATGCCCACCTTCCTCATATTCAAGAACGGCTCCGTCATCGAGACCATCCAGGGCGCCAACCCCCCGGCCCTGACCGCGGGAGTCGAGAAGGCCGTCAAGCTGGCCGGCCCCGGCGGCGCGAGCGGCGGTGCCCAGGGCGCCGTTTTCAAGACGCCCGGCCGCACCCTTGGCGGGCCTGGGAGCCGTGGCAGCGGCGGACAGAGGCTCTCGAGGCCGTGGAGTTTCAGCCCCTTCGCCTTCTTCAACGCCTTCTTGACCTTCTTCGGCCTCTACTTTGCCTCTCTGTTCTCGGTAAGTGAACATGCTGGTTTACATCTACCTAATCAAGCACAATCAATTGCCTTGCTCGAGTCAGTTCGTTAACATTTGTTGTGTCTTTTCTCTCTTAGTTTGACCCGTACAAGGCCGCCGAGAACTCCGATTTCAACGTACACAAGCCGCGCAACGCCGTTTTCGGCAGGGGAAACGGGCCAAGAGAGGTTAGGGGTCAGGGCGAGGCAGCACGTCCAACTGGCGGCGTGAGGACGCTGGCCGACTTGGGCGGCAGCTGATTGATCATGACCGAGTTAATTGATATGCGTTGTGGTGGGGAGTTTGGTTGTTTCGGTGGCTATATTCGATTCCATGGCTCGTGACCATTCACGATTTAGCGTTGCATATGTATACTTAGGCATGCGATGAGGTTGCAACTGCGTACCAAGGTTCTTAACCTACTGAGCTGTACCTTAAAGTATCATTGAGTTGATCTGGGGCTTCGTGACTGATTGCATGTTCTCCCGAGGCTACCCTGCACTGCTGCACTGTTGCATCAGACCTACATCGACAAGACGTACTCCAGAAGTTCCTTCGTTGGCTGCTTGCCCCCACCAAAGGTTCTGAGGAGCCGGCGATCTTTCTAGCACGGGCCCACGTCAAGAAAAGAGACCAATGGGCAGTTGGGGTTTGCAGCTTATCCAAGCTCCAGATCTTGCGACGATCCAACATGCAAATCTACATGCAATTTTCTGTCTGGTCGCAGAACCTCTTCCTGCTTTGCAACATCATCTAATTCTGGATGCTCGTTCCTGTTGGTCTTTAGTTTGGTTCGTACCAAAAATGTTGGCAGCCAGGAAAGCGCAGAAGGCCTGCCCGCGGTGCAGAGCCCAGCTACTCAACTTGTTCGAACATGGCTTTGCCACCCCATCCATCCGACCCCAACAACCTGCCGCATGGAGGCTATCCAAACCCCGACAAACAATTGGGGCAACTACCTACACTCGAGGCTTCGCCTTTACGCGCAGCTTGGCCCAAGACGCACACGAGGATTCGGATAAGTCAACATCGCCCGATGTGCCTGTCGAGGCTGCAGAGCAATTCGACGAGATCGAACTGGTGGTGCGCCAGGCCAAAGCCCAATTCGGCGACACTCTACCCCGCGACTACCTGAACGAAGCCGAGCTGAAGCTGTATACCCGCCTCTATGGGCCGCCCTTGCGAGAAACCCTCCCCGAGGATGTCGGCATGCCCATCGAGAAGGCCTTTTTGAGCGAGGCCCACGGCGAGTACGTCTACGAGCCCACCAAGCATACCCTGCTCCGGGAGACTGAAGACGGCATGATCGAGTCGATCGAATACCACGTCTCCCCGCCTCCCCAAGAAGAGATTCTAGCAGATGAAGCCCAAGTGTCGACGGAGACGGGCGCCGAAGACGCTACCATTCCGTCGGATATCGGGATTGACTACATCAAGGCCGTCGCCAAGAACAAGCGCGAGTTCGACGCCCTCATGAAGCTTCAGAAAGACTTTGAGCGAGCTAGCTTGCAACCGACTCCCGAGGAAGACCCCCTTGAAGAGCAGCAGGATCCCTTGGTGGAGGAAGAATTTCCGGAGGAGGAGGAAGAAGATATCGAGGAGGAGGACGAGGGTGAGCCGGATGCTGAGTTTGATCCGGACTTCGACCCGGATGCTCGCGTGCACCCCTACACCAAGGCCAATCAATGGAGAGGCAACCCCAGCACTGTGCACATACCCAAGAATGGCCTCGTCAAGCCTGTCGCGGCCTTATTAGCACGTACCGACCTGAAGCACGTCCAACAGGCTGCCGAAAGGACCTACGGCGGCTCCGGTCTCCCGGACTCGGTGGCCACGCCCCAATCCGGCAGAAGCAAGGGTCAAAAAGCCATCCCTGTCGAGGCTGGCCACCACCGTATGAGCGAGATTGACGCAGACACCTTCATGGCCATCAACTTGCCTGGCATGTATGCCTCCGTCATGAGCATTCTCGTGGATCTACGGAAGCGCATGGGTCGAGAATGGATGCATGGCCTCTTCAGCCGAGGCGACGGAGAAGGACCGCGAGTGCTCGATGTCGGTGCTGCAGGTGCTGGCTTGGTGGCCTTTGAAAAGGTGCTGCGGACCGAGTGGGAGTTGTTGCACGGAACAGAGGGCAAGGCAGCCATGGGACCGCCCAGCAAGAAGACGGTGATTGTGGGCTCCGATCACCTGCGCCATCGCATCTCTCGATTCCTGCACAACACAACCTTCTTGCCTCGTCTACCCGACTACCTGCATTCCGGAGTTAACGACGGGGAGATGAGCGACACTCAGATCCCCCAGCCACGAAAGTGCTACGATGTCATTATTGCTTCGCATCAGCTCATGCCCACGAAGGAAGGCCATAAGCGCAAGGCATTCATCGATAACCTGTGGGAAATGCTTTCGCCCGAGGGCGGCATTCTCATCGTCCTCGAGAAAGGCCACCCCCGCGGTTTTGAGGCAGTGGCTGATGTTCGTCAACGTCTACTGGACGACTTTATCGAGGCTCCGACTTCCGACCCCCAACCCGAGACTCAAGACCCGCATGAGCACCGACGCGCTCGCGAGCCTGGTATGATCATCGCCCCTTGCACCACCCACAAGAAGTGCCCCATGTACCTGGAGCCTGGCACTGCCCACGGCCGCAAGGACTTCTGCCGGTTCAGCCAGCGCTTCATCCGACCGCCTTTCCTGCAACGAGTTCTCGGCGCCAACCACCGCAACCACGAGGACGTCGACTTTTCCTTTGTGGCCATCCAGCGCGGCACCACCCCCACTTCGCCCGCGCCCGCGCTGCGCCCGCCGCAGGGCCGCGACGAAACCGACGCCGCCTTCGCCGGCTATGAGAACGCCGACGCGGCGCCCAACCCCTTCACGCTGCCGCGCAGCGTCCTGCCGCCGCTCAAGCGCCACGGCCACGTCACGTTGGACCTCTGCACGCCCTCGGGCACCATCGAGCGCTGGACGGTGCCCAAGAGCTACAGCAAGCAGGCCTACCACGACGCCCGCAAGGCGCGCTGGGGCGACCTCTGGGCCCTGGGCGCCAAGACGCGCGTCGTGCGGCCCGTCCGCCTGGGCAAGGGCGGTGTCGCGTCCGGCGATGGCGGTGTTCGCGATCGCCGTGCCCAGGCAGCGGGCACCATGAAGGGCAAGCAGCGCGTCATCAACCTCGATGCGGACTCGGGCGGTATCTACAGGGCTACCGAGGGCGGCTCCACGAGTCTCATGGGCGGGAAGGGGGCGGTGCAAGGGGTGCGCAGGACCAAGGGGGGGAAGAAGTTGCGGAGTCGGAGGATTGGGGACCTGTTGAAGGATATCGACTAAGCAGAAATGCAAGAATGTCGATCAAGCAGCTTGTTGTTGATTGAGCTGATGGTTGGAGAGGATTCTATGTATCATATCACAAAAGTGTACGAGGCACGCTGTATGTTTCCATCTGTACGATCTCATGTCATGTAAAAGTAATAATGAGGAAAGTCCTTGGCTATCAATATGTTTCTCTCTTTTCCTGGAAGGCTGGCGGGGTTAGCATCCGAGAGTCCCCAGTCGCAATCTCCTGTCTCGGTTTCCCAACAATGCATGTATGAATGTATGTGACCTCCACGGTCGGCCGGCACGGCTTCTTATTTGCTTTCGTCATCCGCGCTTACGTTAGCATTGATTCATTGACAAAGCAATTGGGTGGTGCTCGCTGACAGACACTCATTCCGGCAGTCATTGTGCACGGCTTGGGCACTGTTTGGTAGTCGAAGTCGACAACATGAGGGAATGCGGATTATCCCTTAGGCTGTGTCCTGAATTACTGTCTACTCATCTTTACTTTGGAGAAGTACAGAGCATACTGCTTGTAAATGAATTAGTCTTGCTAAATAAATCGATCCTGCGGTAGCGAGGTGACATGGATCTGCACTCATCCCCAACCTCCGTATATATTAAACCCTTCCCTTCGCGACAAGGCTGATACCCAAGCATAGTGATCGTCGACTCAACCCGGACGCTCCGCTCGTGATGTCTCGACGCATGGAACCAACCCGCAGCCTCACGTAAGCCTGGAAGAATCCGACGGGGAAGAGCGGGCGACGATCACCAGACTCTTGCCGTGCCGGATGGAGTATATGCAATATATAAATCCTTTCCTCTCGTCCTGTGCGAATTTCCTGTTGATTTTGGGCAAGATCCCAAGCACAGGCTCCGATCCAGATTACTTGAGCATATTCTCTCTCGTCTTCTCTATCCCTGTAACTCATCGTATCGATTCCGCCGCAATGCAGTTCCGCAACCCCCTGTTTCTCCTGGCCTTGATCGGCTCCTCGGCCCTCGCCGTGCCGACTACGGGCACCGTGCCAGCCACGGGCACTGCGCCAACGAAGGGCGCGGTACCAACGAAGGGCGTCGATGGGTTGGATGCCGGGGACTTTGGTCTAGAGAAGAGGGTAAGATTTAAGCTCATGAAGGGACCATCCCCTGCGTTTGTTATCCCTGAGATTCCGACGACTAATATATTTCCTGGCTGGCTGGATTAGTGTTCACCGGTGTACGGGACCTGCAACCTCGATTCGGACTGCTGCTCTCCCTACGTCTGCGAGCATCCTGGGTCGCAGTGCGTGTAGGGGTCTTTGCCAAAAGGTAAGATTGACTGCTTCTGTTCTCGTTGGTTGATACTGACGTGTTCCTGTGGCCCTGATCACAGAGTACCAGTGTCGAGGAGTACTCGGATTGCGAGGCATATACTGCTTCCTTCGACTGAGATCCTTTCCAATGAGACCGTCAGATATATGTTGGCAAAGCCGTATTACTTGGGAGCCCTTTCTGGATATCATGGCAAAGCGTGGATGGGAATGCGATACCTTCACGTCCCACCCATGATGGTAGTCGTTCCAATCCCCACCTCCGTCTATCTTCTCGGAGACGGCTGTTGGAAGCCGGTTGCTATCCTGCAGACCCAAGACGCTTTCAAAGGCTAGATAGCTACATGCCACTCGTTCCATACAATCATCTTGTTTTGAGAAAGAAGAACAGATATTGAGTCCTGAACGGCAGGAACGGCCGCCGCCGCATCCCGTTGACTTGGGCCATGATGGCTGTATGCCATGGTGACACGCTTTTAGTACTCAAGGTCGAGGATCGCAGTTCCTGTACTGAATAGATCGTAATGCAGATGTTTGCCAGACGGTGTACACCATGACCGGAAGTACGAATAGACTTCTCCCGCGGGGTGACAAACACACAACTTCAAGTCTCGCAGGAGAGCACTGCCTTTTTCTACAGGCTAGACTGAAGACCGTGCCTCGTTGTCATCGACCTAGATCGGGGTCCGTGGTACCAGATCATACAGTAGCACATGGAGCATACGTAAGCCGAGAGGAACTGAGCAAGGGAAGAAGGCAGGCCTCGACGTCTGAACATAAAGTCCCGAATTCTCGCCCCTATTCAAGTTTGCTCTAGCCACGCTCTTACGCATATTCACCATCTCCTGGTATCCGCAGTATTCTTACCTCTTACTCCTATTCATAAACCGACTCGGCGCCACAACGTATCCTGGATGCCACCGCCATGCAGTTCCACCGCACTACCTTTCTGTTCCTATTGATGGGCTCCGCTCTCGCCATTCCTTCTGCGGACAGCCGTGACGCCGCCCGGGGCAAAGCTGACCTCCTGGGAGACAACAACCAGGTAAGAAAAGCAGAGGAACCCGCATTATTCCTCTCCCTCTCCCTCTCATATCTGTCTTTGAACCCAGCCCACCTTGCCAGGCACGACAAGATGCCACAATATTTTCCACTGATATCCTGACATGACTTCTCAGGCCCAGTGCGCGGGCCTCTATGCCCTTTGCAATGTCAACTCAGACTGCTGTGCTCCAAACTCTTGCGTCCAACCTCACGCGTTTTGCGTGAAATAGGGGGATTGAAGTCAATAGGGGTAAGACCAAAACACTTTCTTGTATGTCAAAATTCGACACCACCCCTTGTCCTCGCAAGATCTTATACCAAATGTGTGTTTCCTCTGTCAGTCTGCTTGCCAGTAACTACGTGATACCTTCTCTGATAGCGTACTAGGTTCCACAAGAGAATTGCACCGGAGGAACTTGAGCTACTAGCCTCAATGTTGAGCTCCCTCAAATATCAGACGAGGCAAACGATCGTTGGTGAGACCGGGAGGTTACTTAAGGTTCTTTATCCGCAGTATTGTGGCACAAATTGTTGGCCTATGGGGAATAGATAGGAAACATTAAAACAGCTTTCTCAACCACACCAAGTGCCTTCAGTTCTCAGCTTCTCATCCACGTTCTTGCAAATCCCCCCTTTTTTAAATAATCGATGTGTCCAGAGGGCCCATCAATCATTCCCTATCCATGTACGGTCTTTTGACTTATGCAAGAATGAGAACCGGTGCGGGCCCAGGTCTGGCCCTCTCGAACCCATTGATTGTCATTGTACAAAACGTTTCACGCAGCTCGCGTATCGAGTCGTTCATGGTTTGCTTCCGGGCAAACATTATGATCGGAGCGCCGTAACACGATCGGTGTAGGAGAGAAAGCCGGGTATCAGCGTCCCGCGGGAACAAGACATGTGGCTCTTAAGAGAGAAAGAGAGAGAAAGGGCCGAGGAATTGCGTGGGTGATTGTCAAACCATAAAGCTAATTTCACTCGAATCCGTCCGGCTTTTCCCCGAGTTCTCGATTCTTCCATACTCAAGCCAGACACCTGCTCGAGTCGTCTCACTCCCGATACCAGCTCTGCATCCTTACAATGCCTGTACATCATTGCCTCCCTTCCAATATGCGTTTAGTCGGTATAACTCTCCGACTCGCCATATCTTGCTCAACCCTCGCCATACCCACTACCAAGAGTGTTGACAGTGATGCCCTACCCGCTATACACAACGGCCTCGAAATAGCAATCTACGTCATGGTAAGACACAAACTATTTATAGCTACTTTATGACCAAGTCGCTACTCAGAAACTTCCTTCACGTCCTAACACGCGACTATCCTCCCAGTGTTCCACCCTTGACAGCCCATGTACCTGCGATCGAGATTGCTGCAAAGGGCTGGTCTGTGTGAATGGAACTTTGATGCAATTGTGTTTATCAGTTTAGCGATTTTTTGCCGTTGCAATTAATGCACGCAGCTTACCACAATGTTGTCTTGATATCAAATTGCTGAGCATAAGAAAATGGGTGGTGGCAACCGTCTAGATAGGGGTTGGCCCGCTCTCCCCTATAGGCGCGGGTGGCTTGGCAAGCTTGAATAGCGATTATTGGTGCTTTTCTCACTTACCTATATTGAGACTAAGCATGGAAGAGGTGATCCTGGCACCCGTGTATCTAGGTCAGTGGTCCTACTTTCAGTCGCTTCTGGGATGAGAGGAGGGGCAAGCAGCAGAGCAGTACGAGAAAGATAGAAGAAGAAAAGAGACAAAAAACAAAAAGACGCCTCCAAGAAGAGGAAAAGTCAAAAAGAGAAGACGGACACCATTGAATGGTGTGCATCGGGAATTGAGCCCGATGCGGGGGTCGAACCCGCAGCCTTGAGATTAAGAGTCTCACGCTCTACCGATTGAGCTAACCAGGCGGGTATTTGTTGAAGGAACTGCTTTTGGATAGGATTATATTCGTGGTCCAGCTATGGTCGTCCACGAGACAAACCTGGACCACCTACACTATCTCCGCGACTAGTTCTATTCCTATTAGTGGAGCATTGGAGAAAGAGTATGTCGCTTTCTCCAACAATGGCTTGCGATAATAGATTGAACCAGGGACTTGGAAAGCCAGACAAATCCAACGTGAAGAGTTCCCAAGCTTATGTCGGCCGCTTACACTTACAATATTTCCGGATTGGGCATTAAGCTACGAGACGTGTAGCTACTGCCATTTTGGCACCAACACCTTTGCTCAGCCACTTGTTATAGATTCTAGCCAATCATGAAAAGGGGACTATTTGTGACCTTGCGACGGGATGTGCTGCCTCCTTTTACCGAGTCTTTACGAATTGAGTCCTATAAAGCTATCGACAGAACTCGAGTGTTCGAGTTATCACGACTAATACCGTCTCTAAGCGTTCCGGATAAATTAGGCTAGTCCAGCAAAGCCCTGTCACTATTCACCAACAGGATGGCGCAATCTTCCAATGTTCCAACGTCCTCTCCATCAGCCGACTTCTCATCCATGGCCTCGGTAATGGGAAGCGCCTCGCCAGCAAAGCTCACCCACGTCGTCATTATACTCCAGCGGCGCCCCAAGCACCGCGACCGGGGCTTCATCCGTGCCTATGCGCCTGACCTACTCAGCTGCGGCATCGACCAAGTCACCTTCTTAGCCTTCATCGACAGACTCAACGAGGCCGTGGCCGCGCACCCAATCATAAGCGCCTTCAACCTCGCGGGCCCGGCGGTCGGTGTCGTCCCCATGTCCGTCACCCCTATAGCCGGCGCCGTGGGGCTCGGTGTGCGAGTGGTTGCTGGCGTTGTCAAGGAAATGACGGCCAGGTCCAGGTATGTTCTCATGTTTCTTTTCGAGATGTACATCTGCCATTAGCGCGTGGTTATCTGTTTGACCCTCTTCTGGAGCTCATTTCTCTGCAAGTCGTTGACTCTAGATGTGTTTTCCGTTTCTGCCTCAGCCTCGGACAAAAGCCCAAAAGCAACTTGGATCAGTTACCTGTATCATTTGCTAACGTCACAGCTCTTTTTTCTTTACAGCCAAAATAGCTACCTAAAGAAGATGAACGACGAGTTATTCCACCCACACGGTCTCTACTGCCTCGTCATGGCCTATGACATCAGGTCGCGCAACGACGTCGTGCAGTTTGACCTGGGGACCGAGCACGATACCGCCGAGGGATACGCTAGCCCACCGGCTCAGGTGAAATCTGTATGTTCAGGTCCCCGAGAAGAGGGTACGCAAACATCCCGATAGGGAGCCGAAGGAACCTAAGATCAAGTCGGTAGGCACACCACCCCCGTTTATACCCGTGGGCTATGAGCCGTCAACTGACTGAGTCCCTTCCCAGGGCATCTTGTACTTGATGACTGTGAATATGCCCTCGGATGAGGACATGAACCAGTCACAGAACTTCCTGGGGGCTGAGGTAATGCAGCGCGGAGAGGAAGGAGCCAAACAGGAAGGAAGATGACAGCATGAGTCGGAATTCCACTACGCACGAATCCCATTATTGGAGGAAGATATTGGAGACAACGGATAGTGTGAGTAAGCTGCATTCCTTGGCTACTATCATGATCATGTTGGCGTTACTGGGGTGGCTGCGAGATGGGGTGTTAGTGCCATGACCTTTATATCTGATCACAGAAATGAAGGGTTTTCCAAGGTAGAAAAGATGTTATCTATCAGCACTAGGTTCTATACGAAAACGCGCTACAGTATCCATCTCCCCAACCCAGCTGAAACGAAGCAGCCACTGCCGCCGCCGTTGGCCCCGTTTCTAGTTGCGGACGCTAAAACATATCATCGCCATTAGCGTCCTTACCCCTGATCGATTTTAGCACCAAGCAAACCCCGACGATCGGACTTTAGCGTCGCGATAGTCTTCCCAAACGCCATGCCTAGCCGCGATGCCAATCCACTTGTAGGGCTTGAGTCCCTCTTTGGGTATCTGCGTCCGGCCACTCCCCAGCGATTTATGGGTTGACCACGTCGTCAATGAGGGGCTTGGGATCCAAAATGCGGCCAGTATTACGCACTACATTTCTTCACCGACTACACACTAGCCTCTCGGTTTGAAGATGGGGGAAAATATATATATATATACATATGAACCGCAACAGGGAACGTTTCTAGAACGTCTTCCACGTGGCACACAAACCATATCAACACACACAAATCATACAACATGCCCGCTCCACCAGAACAAGTAGCGACCAACTGCGCCGCCGTGGCCGCCTTCTGCCAGAAGCGCCATTCCGAGTCCTATCCCTACATCGATCCCGCCAAGGCCGATCTCTCGGGACAGACCGTCGTCATCACGGGTGCGTCCCGGGGCATCGGCCGCGCCGCCGCCTTCAGCTTCGTCCGGGCGGGGTGCCGGCGCCTAGTCATTACAGCCCGGACCCCGCTGCACGATCTCGCCGCGGAGCTCCAGAAGGAAGCCGCTGCCGCTACCCGCACTGACAGCGCCGAGCTCGACGTTGTCGCGCTGGCCGTCGACGTGACGGACAACGCCAGCGTCGAGGCCGCCGCCGCCGAGGTGGCCCGGCGCTTCGGCGGCGTCGTCGACACTCTCGTTAACAACGCGGGGTACCTGCCCGCGAGCGAGCGGCTGGGCGAGGGCGGCGCGGCCGACTGGCTGCGCTGCGCCGAGGTCAACGTCAAGGGCCTGTACCGGGTATCGCGGTTCTTCCTGCCGCTGGTGCTGCGGTCGGCGACGGCGCGGACCGTCATCAACGTGGGGTCGCAGGGCGCGCACTACGTGATGCCGACCATGTCGGCGTACCAGGCGAGCAAGTTCGCCGTGTGCCGGCTGACCGAGTTCGCGGCGGTCGAGTACGCGGACGAGGGGCTCGTCGCCGTCACGGTGCACCCGGGCTGTGTGCGGACCGAGCTGGCGCTGAACTTGCCGGAGAGCTTCTACGACTTGCTCGTCGACGCGCCCGAGCTGCCGGGCGATACGTTCGTGTGGGTTGCGAAGGAGAGGCGGGAGTGGCTGACGGGGCGGTACATGGAGGCTAATTGGGATATGGAGGAGTTCGAGGGCAAGAAGGAGGATGTGGTTAAGCGCGATGTGCTCAAGTTCCGCATGACCGTCTAAGTAACTTTTAGTCTATTTGAATCTGCTTCCAAAATCCCCGAGGATGCATCGATGCAATCAACTCATACACACCGGACAAACTTATTCAGAGAGAAATTAAAACACATTTCGTCAAACACCCGCTAGCCACGCAGTCTTTACCAATCCTCTCATCGGCCCCGATAAAAGAGGGTCCAGTCACACATTATAACCATTTAGGATACTGCCTGAGAAGAAAGCTATACAAATTCGATTCTTGGTCCCGGCATTCCTAGCCACGCAGCTCATGCCCCCGCCAATTCCCATCCAGCTCTCCCTGACGATACGTATTGGCCAGCTCCGCGGCGGGCGCGGCCGAGTGGAGCTCGTGCGGCGACACCTGCTGCTGCTGCTGCTGCCACTGATGATGCTGATAGTCGTTGCCGTTTGCCACGATGGTCGGGTCGTGCGAGTTGGCCGTCACGGTCGGGCTGCTCAAGCCCTTGGACGACTGTGGTGGCTCGGACGGCGCGTACGCCATCTGGGCTGAGGGGTCTTGGTGACTGCCGTCCTGCTGTTGCTTGCGCCGACGGAAGAGGAAGAGCACGGCCAAGACGATGGCGGCGAGCAAAGCGACGACTCCGATGACGATACCGGCGATGGCGCCTCCGCTGATTCCGGACTTGGCGTCGTCTGAAGACGATGGTGTCGACTGCGTGGGTTGTCAGCAAGTTGCTTTCTAACATGGGTTGCCCAAAGTTCTAGAGAAAGCAAGAAAACCAAACGACTTACGGTGCCCGGAACGGCTCCGACCTTGTAGCCATCCATGGGATGCGCATAGGCCTGGTCCGCCGTCGAAGTGGCGGGGAACAATCCTGTGCCGGTCAAGCTCGCGGTGCCGTACTTGGTGACGTTGACCGTCTGGCCGACGAGGAAATTGCTGTAGCACGTCCCTCCGTAGGCGGGTCTATCAGGATCCGCCGTGGAGTCGGGGAGGTGAAGGTTGTAACCACTGTACAATCCAATGAATTAGTCTTTACCGTCGCGCTATCCTCCCTTCAATTGGTGGCACCTACGAATTGCAGCAAGCAATGTAGCCGTTGGGCCACTCCTGGGCCGTGTGCCAGCCCTCGGGGCAGACGAGGGGCTTGAAGAAGGGCGCGATGGAGCTCGACGAATTGGAGATGCTCTTGTAGCCCTGGATGAATTCGGACGGGTAGCACTCGCCGATGGGCGGCCCGGGCACCGGCTGGGGCTCGTTGAGCCAGATCTCGTACTTGGGCGGCGACATCATGGACAGGTGGCTCTCGCGGCACTTGGGCGGCGGCGTGAACGTCGTCGTCAGCGCCTGCACCGTGATGGTGAGCACCGAAAAGGTCGGCGCGGCCGTCGTCGAGGGCGCGGTCGTCGGGGAAGCTGTAGACGCGGCCGCTTGCGCCGATACTGCTGTCGCGGCCGCGAGAGCCGCGACGAGTGGACCGGCTGGGGAACGCATGATGGACCGGCTGAAGCAAGCGGGAGTGGTGTCGTTTGTCAATATCCAACAAACTACTTGGCGTGGCCGACAAACAATAGATTGGGAGGAAAACCACCGGTTGGCTCGCCCTCTTTTTCCTCCTAGCAGTAGCAGAGGATGGGCTGAGGGGGAACGGGTGATAGTTATGGAAAAAGCAGCGGCACAGGCCTACCGGGGGTGGCTGGCCGCAGTTCCTGCCATGATCCGCTGGGCTAGACCCATCCTGGTCCTTTTTGGCCGCCCCCGGTCGGAGGTGGTGGATTTGAGGCGATGCGCGATGCCAATGGGCAGCGAGAAGCTGGGGTCGTAGTGGAGCAGCGTGGGCGCAATATTACCACACCACCTGCAGGGCATTACTAACGCGTCCACGTTCTTTATCAAGCAGCAGCCGGAGCCTTGTGGCCATGGTAGCCACGCTTTTGCCTTGTCTCACCCATCGGTAGCACAAGTCCGTCAGCACCATGTACGCCGACTATGGGTGTGCAGACAGGAGTTGTGTGAAAGCGAGCCGTTCAAACGAGGCTCTGACCCCCGGTCCATTCAGGGAGGTATGAGAGATAGAGGAGGAGATGAGATCGAACGTCCAATTGCAGTTTCCAGTCTCCTGACCTGGTGTATTGTACAGTATGCATCAGTCTGCCAGTCTTTATAAATAGCATTAAGGCCAGATGTGGAGGGTTGCATACTTCTTGATAAGAACCTTGCAGCGGGCGGTATCCGACTATACCCCCTTTGGGCAAGCCTCGCCTGATTCAATAGTCTAGTGCGACCCCGACCCCAGCGCGACCCCTGAATTGTCGGCAATTTGCCGGCCCTATGCCCTACGCTTCTCCGGCATGCTATGGAGATATGGGAGCTGGGCGCGAGGCATACATGCGGTGCGTGCTGCATGTAGGTTAGTGTTAGGTTCGTTCCGCAAGTTCTATTCATATAGCTTCTGGTATGGCGTGATTCCTACCGCCGGTATTTCCTCCCACGTTGATCGACCACATTGAAGAGTGGTGCAAGTCCAAGCCTGGCTGTCTATATTATGCCGTGCTTACTACCCCCACTCCTGGCCCTCCATAATACCCTCGCTTAAAGCTTGTTCACCCATTCATCTGAGGGCCGTCTCATCAAACCGCCTTACCCAATCACACGTAGACCATGACTCGCTGGCTGACATGCAGGTAAAACGGCCCCCAAGGCAGTAGCTCCAGCTCGTGTCCAGCGGTACAAATCGAAATCGCATTGAAGGCTTGCTTGTCTCCTTCCAACAGGCAAAGCCGCGATAGGTCGCTCGCCATTCATTCTCGTCGGAACAGGAGGAAAAAGCGTCGCCTTCTTTCTTTCTTTTGTCTTGGTTGAATTTGCTTTTGGAAAAGAAATTCCGAGACATGTCGCAATGTGATATTCGCGCAGGGCTCCGACATCCGGAGTAGTATCCTCCCATGGGGTTGCTTTTCCAGCACTGAGTACCAACCAGCCCGCCCACACACCAAGGAATGTCCGCAAAGACTAGGCGACCAATCGGGTATGATTCTTGGGTCGAAACCAGGTCACTGGGCCCTGCTGAACGAAAATTACCATAACCATAGTAAGATTACTTATGGTCGCTTACAAATGACGGTCATTCGCCAAAAGGACCCTTATGGCGAAGTGGTGTATAGTACTCCGAAAACAGGACTTGACCACGCCCTTAAAGATTGGCAAGCTTGTTGATCGGGTAGGACTTTGTTCCTTTATCTCTGTTAACACATGTGAGTTCAACCTGATAGAAACAACATATTCATAAGGTGCAAGTTGCCGTTTAGCGTAAAAGCCTCCCGAAAGAGGCTATTATTGCTTCGTAAATCCAGGCCTCTTCAATGCATCTCTTTCGCACAGATGAGAGAACGTTGACAGTGGGTTCCGCTAGACGCGCTGGGCTGAAAGGGTCCGGGTTAGCTTATCTGCTGTCAAATCTGTAGCGCCGATGATCCCCTCCATCAATCGAGTCCGGCACCGGGCCAGGCGGGAGGGGCCGGCGGGGGAGCTAACTTGGCGCCCCTATCCCGGTACTCATGCATTCATCTCATGTGTTTGTAGTGAGGTTAATTTGTGCCGATTGCGATTTGTCCTTGTTTTGTTTGTCTACATGGACATGCACTTGCTGGGACAGTAGCGATCTAGATGCCGTCCCCTCTCAAAGTAATCATCGTCGGCGGCGGACTGTCGGGCGCCTGTCTCGCCAACGGCCTCCTGAACCACGGAGACGGGCTCATTGACGTCACCATCTTCGAGCGCGACACCGAGGCCTCCATCCGAGATGGATACCAGATCCGACTGGGTGCACACGCACTCGTCGGCTTCCGCGCCTGCCTGACCGAGCGCCAGTACGCCGACTGCCTCCGCTGCTTCGGCCGATCGGGCGGCGTCGTCTCGTCGGCCCCCGCCATCTTCAACGCCAACCTGGACCTTGTGATCAACCTCAGCAAGTTCCCAGCCTACCAGAAGAGCGCCCCCGTCGGCCGCGCCCGGCTACGCAACTTCCTCCAGGAGCCCCTGTGCGCCAGGAACGTCATACGATACGGCATGAAGTTCACGGGCTTCGATGCGGTGGACGGCGATACACCTGAGGATAGCCTCGTTCGAGCCTACTTCGAAGACGGCTCCAACCAGGACTGCGATATCTTGATCTCAGCCGAGGGAAACGGCAGTAGGGCGAACAGGCAGGTGGGCCTGAACAACATCATCGAAGACGAACCCAAGGCCGGGGCAGGGGGGTTCCTCGGAAAGTGCCATCTCCCATGGAATGTCCTCCAAGACCTGCCGCGTCCCCTGATCGAAAAAGGCACTATATACGCATCCTCCTCTAATGCCAGGATCTTCGCCGCGGCGTATCTCCCAGATGAATTGCGTCCCTCGGCCGCTGCCAGACGTGACCCGAGCAACACGGAGACGAAGCCTGGCAACTACGACGAGGACCAAGGCTCTCTCTTCGTCGGCATGTCGTGGGAAGACGGCCCATCTGCCGCCGAGGCGTCTTTTCTCGCGGACAAGAAACCGGTGATGCACGACATGTTGCAGGCCTCTGGGTTCCACCCCGACTACCTGAAGCTGGTGGACGCGCTCGACCCCCAAGAGATCATGCCGGTACCTTGGCGGCACTCCAAGGCGGACACGCCCGTCGACTGGAGAGAAAGGTTGCTGCTGGCCGCAGGCAAAGAGAGCCAGTTGGATCCTCGCATCGCTCATCCGCGGGTGTGGCTCGTGGGCGACTCGATCCACGCCATGCTCCCGTACCGCGGCATGGGCGCCAACCAGGCCCTCCACGACACCGCAGATGCGCTCGGCCCCCTCCTCGAGCTCGCGAGGAGGAAGAAGGCGGACGGGTTCGTGGCGGATGAGGAGGTGCGTCGACAGGTCGCGGTCTACGAGAACGCCATGATGCCTAGGGCTTTTAACTGGGTGAAGCAAAGCGCCGCACAAAGGGTAGGTGAGCAACCAGCGAGCCCTCTTATGGGAGTAGAATCTTGGCGCTAATCAAATGTTGCAGTTACCGGACTTGGACAGTTTCAAGGGAAAGATCATCCTTGTCTTCGTGCGTGCTGCCCTTCACGTGGTGGGTGGCTTCATGAGTGTGCTGAAGAGGTGCGGCTGGGAGCCCAAGGACGACGCCCCTGAGCTTCCTTGAGTTCGGTAAAGGAGAGTCATGCTGTTAGTAGAGGGATTTGATCACAACTTCACACGTAGAAAATGAATGTAGACTTAGATTCGCAATACATTGAGATCCGTGTAATAAGAGGTTGTATGTTTGCATTCGATTACTCAAGAGGTACACTTTAGCTTTACTCCGTAACCTGGAAACCCAGCTGGACAACTCCTTCATGCTTCAGATCCAACACCTTCGACTTTCCGTTCTTCTCGGCAGCAACTGTGGCAGCCGTGGTGTCGATTCTGTACGGGGGAATGCGCTCGTCGCCTTGGACGGGAAATAGCTGCTCATGCGGGACTCCGGCATCTCGTAGGCAGTTGATGGCCTCGCAGTTGGCTATAACAATAGCGCTTGTCCTGATGGCGATGCGATCGGCTGCCGGGAGGCTGTCCGTCGTGAGTCAGGTGCTGGCGCTCTCCCAAGTGACATTGATTGGATACTCACTGGTCAAAGTAGGCGTGGGAGATGAAGATGTCATCTGCCTCATTTACGTCATCGACTACAAGATGGCTAGTCATCACATTTAACTTGTCTAGCCATGCGTCCAAGAAGATCGTGACTCCGCAAGTGCGTAAACGGAAGGTCGTCGCCCCTTTTCCAAACGTTAGCTGTCAGAATGGGCAGATACGGACAGCAAACATACCGAATCATTTGATAGTGGACTGTTCCATTGTCTCAACAAGACTTATGCCGTATTTTTGAAATTAACTGGAAAACATTAGAGAATGACGCTCGAGGATCATGAACACCCGCAATCGACCTCATCTCCTGGTCCAATTCAAAAGCGCCTCGGCTCGGCTTGAGCGGTACCACACAAAAGTCCTTATCCCAGGATATGCGTTAGCGTAGTCAATCTATCTTGCATAACCCTAGCCGCTAGAGAAAAGCCGTGCACCCAATACCCGGATTCAGCACGCGGCAATTTCCTGGCGGTAAGTGGTCCTCGGAGACGACTCCGGGTCCATAGACCGTGGGGCCGTGCCGGTGGGGTTGCCCATCTGGTAGGTTCTGATAATACTTGACATCAACACTAGACGAAGTGACGGAAATGGGAAAGATTATGCGGCGGCTCAAGGCGGTTTCTCCTGCATGCAAGAATCTATGTGGCACTGATTTCTACTCCCGAGTCTCGTTGCATCGTACGAAAGGGTTCTTCCTAAGCAAAAATACTTCTCAGGCGTAAGCGCCGCCATACTGTCTTGACTCTGTATCTGTCGCTTATTCACCTCCTTTGACCAGCTGATGGTGCCCTCTGCTCAACTCAAAATTCCTAAAATTCAAAGGTTGATCAGTCGAGATATAACCTGATGCTCGCCTGTGCTTTCATGCCGATATTCTACACCAGGCTTTCCGGGGTCGCAATATGATTTCCCCCATGGTCATTATCAGAGCAGTATGGCTTCAAGCTTGACTTCACTGAAAGGCGCAAATGAAATTTGATACGGCAAAACTTCATGATTGGTTCCGCCGGCGCCCAAAGCCATAAGCAAGCATCTTGGGCGATTGAGCCACGCATTCTGGCGCTTACATTCACCACTAGCCTATCAGCGTCAAGATTAGAAGTGAGTCAATGTCAGATCCCACGTCGGTAATGACTCACGAAGCGGAGAACGATCGCGACCTCGGCTACTTTTCAAGTCCGAAGGCGCGAAACCATGGTCGGTGTCAGACGCATGATCTGCACGGTCAACTACCATTGCGTTCTCGCGCGTAAATATAAAGGTTTGTTTACCCCAGAAAGCCATTAGCGAGTACAACTCCACATTTCATCAGAAACCTATTTGAACCTTATTAGAATGTCTTCAACCCGACGATCAGTGGCTTTTATCGGCCTTCATTCCGATGCCCCATTCCCAGAATCGTTCGTCCAAAAATACGGCACAGCGGAGGAGCTCCAAGCCAAGCTGGACTCTGAGATTGCTCGTGCGAATAACGCCGGTTTCGATATCGTCTTGCACCACATCGAACTTGAAAATGCCACTGAAGATCTGGCCAAGCTCGAGGAAGAATTGAAGCGGGGGAAATATCACGGTGTCATGATTGGGGCTGGTGTGAGGACTATACCCGAGCATACTATTTTGTTTGAGACGCTTGTGAATATGTGCAGGAGATTCGCACCTGACATCCCATTGATGTTTAACAGTGAGCCGGGAACGAATTGCGAGGCTCTGGAAAGAGGGTACGGAATACCTATGTGAGACTATATGCGACAAGTACTGCGCTGTCGAGCGAGAAAAGATAAAGTTACATGCAGCGGGTCTGTCCTTGGTACAGCCTCCATTACTTCCTCCGTGAGACCTTGGCTGTCGTTGAGATTGACAAGGATCCGATAATCCTGGCCGCTTTCAATGCAGGCTCATTTCGGCCCTCTGCCACGTCTGCTCTGAGCCGGATGCTGCCACTCGGCTCTCCCACCCATGGTTATGTTTGGCAAGTCGCCCTTCGTCTAGAACTTCGCCTCTGTCCATAAGTATAAATAATAGGTAAGCTACCGCCCGGGGGGGCGGGGGGGGGGGGGGGGGGGGGGGGGGGGGGGGGGGGGGGGGGGGGGGGGGGGGGGGGGGGGGGGGGGGGGGGGGGGGGGGGGGGGGGGGGGGGGGGGGGGGGGGGGGGGGGGGGGGGGGGGTGGGGGGGGGGGGGGGGGGGGGGGGGGGGGGGGGGGGGGGGGGGGGGGGGGG